>ONZH01013631.1:0-153151 GCA_900303285.1 Rhinella marina
CCTGCCTGCTTGCCTCAGTCGGCCCTAGGCGGCCGCGGACAACCACGGTGACGGTCCCTGCTCTGTATAAGTGCACAGGGAGGAACAGGGAACAATTGGAGAGACAAACACAGACGAAACAAACACAATATAAGAATAGTCAGCAAGCCGGGTCATACACAGGAGATAACGTCAATACCAGGGGTGAAGCAAAGAGAGGTCGAAGTCCAAGTCCAAGGTCAGGGTCAAACAGCAAATCAAACACAAGGTCGCACAAGCACTGATCAAAGTAGTAACGCTAATCACAGGCAATTAGGGAGGACAACTAGTGGCTTTAAATAGCCCTCCACTGGGTCATGTGACGGGGCCAGCGTCACATGACCTCATTTGCATACCGAGCGCTGGCCAAACGTGACCAGCGCTCAAATATGCACCAAATTTGGTCATGTGGCGTGGTCAGCGCCACATGACCCAAAACCAGGTATATAATAAATGTTCTGAGCGCTGGTTGCCCAGACCAGCGCTCAGATGTCCCCGCCTGCTCGTTTACTAGGGGGGCGGGGAGGACGCCGGACGCGCTGTATCAGTGCGCGTGCCGGACCCTCTCCTGTGAGTGTCGTCATGGAGACGAGGACGCATCTTGCGTCCTCGCTCCGGCGCACTCCTGGGAGACCGGCGGCATGGCAGAGGGGAAGCGCGCCGCCGGCTCCCCGTTACAGTACCCCCCCCTTCACGAGGGGCCACCGGACCCTTAGCTGGAGGAACCGGCTTTTCAGGATGCTGTCGATGAAAACTCCTCACAAGTGCGTCTGCATGCATCCTGCTCAGCGGTACCCAAGATCTGTCCTCAGGCCCAAATCCCCTCCAGTGTACAAGGTACTGGAAGGAATTCCGGACTTTCCTAACGTCAATGATTCTATGAATCTCGTGCTCCACCTGTCCCTCCACCTCGACCGGAGGCAGGGGCAGTTCCTCTGGACCAGCGGGAGCAACATAACGCTTAAGCAAAGACATATGAAAAACATTGTGAACACGAAGGGAGTCAGGTAAACACAATTCAAACGACACCGGATTGATCACCTTGGTGATCCTGTATGGACCAATGAAGCGAGGCGCAAACTTATAGGATGGTACTTTCATACGTAGATTTTTTGTTGACAACCATACCATGTCCCCACCTTGAAATTCACACCCTTAGAACGTTTCTTATCGGCCTTAGTTTTCTGAACCCTTTGGGATCTTTCCAGGTTCGACTGAACCTGTGCCCAAACTGTGCACAGTTCCTGGGAGAGAGCATTGGCCTCTGGGACCGCCGAAACAGCTGGAGAAAAGGAGCCAAAGCGCGGATGAAACCCCATGTTGCAGAAAAAACGGCGATACCCCAGAAGACGAATTCACACGGTTATTAATCGCGAACTCGGCCAGAGACAGGAATCTGGCCCACACATGCTGGTTATCAGCAACATAACATCTAAGATACTGCTCAACGGACTGATTAAGACGTTCAGTCTGACCATTGGTCTCTGGATGAAAGGCTGACGAAAAGGATAAGGAAATATCAATCTTCTTACAGAAGGCCCTCCAGAATTTAGACACAAACTGCACCCCCCTGTCAGAAACAATATTCTCAGGAACACCGTGTAGTTTAACTATGTGGTCCATAAATACGGAAGCCAAAACCTTTGCAGAGGGTAATTTACACAAAGGAATAAAGTGACACATCTTGCTGAATCTGTCCACCACTACAAGAATCACGGTTTTACCCTCAGAGCATGGCAAATCCGTGATGAAGTCCATGGACAGATGTGACCAAGGTCTACCAGGTATGGGTAATGGACGCAACTCACCCATAGGCCGAGTCTTGGGATTCTTGGACCTGGCACAAGTATTGCACGCAGTTACAAAAGCCTGAACATCTCTGGAGATTGACGACCACCAATACTGCCTAGAGACCAACTCCTTGGTGGCATTGATACCAGGATGTCCACATAAAACAGAGCTATGGCACTCACCCAGCAGTCGCAACCGCAAATGAGCTGGCACAAATAACTTGTCATTGGGAGTACCAGTGGGAGCAAGATGTTGTCCTGCCGAGATTTCAGAAGCGAGATCAGATGAGGTAGCGGCTACGATGATGTCAGCTGGCAGGATGGGCTCAGGAGGGACGTCAGGAGGCTGATACGCCTGGAAACTTCGGGATAAGGCATCGGCCTTAATGTTCTTGCTTCCGGGCCTGAAGGTAACACAAAAGTCAAAACGAGTAAAGAACAAAGCCCACCTCGCCTGTCTGGGATTCAATCGCTTAGCAGATTCCAGAAACATCAAATTCTTATGATCCGTGAGGACCGTAATGCGGTGTAATGCCCCTTCTAAAAAATGACGCCATTCCTCAAATGCCCACTTGATTGCTAGTAACTCCCTATTACCAATGTCATAGTTTCTCTCGCAGGAGAGAACTTGCGGGAGAAGAAGGCGCATGGCTTGAGATTAGTTAAGGTGGAAGACCCCTGGGACAGTACTGCCCCCACACCATCTTCAGATGCATCCACCTCAACTACAAACGGCTTATTTTGATCAGGCTGGATCAGCACAGGAGCATCAACAAAAAACCGCTTTAGCTTTTCAAAAGCTTCAATAGCTGCAGGGGACCAGTTGACTAATCAGTTCCCTTGCGGGTCAAATCCGTAATGGGTTTGGCTATAACAGAAAAATTTTTGATAAATTTCCGATAGAAATTAGTAAAACCCAGAAATCGCTGGAGCGCCTTCAGAGAGGAAGGTCGCACCCAATCTACAATGGCCTGTACCTTACCCGGGTCCATTTTGAAGGAAAAAGGGGTGAGAATGTATCCCAAAAAGGTCACTTCCTGAACACCAAAGATACACTTCTCCCCTTTGACAAACAACTTGTTCTCACGCAACACCTCCAGCACTTGCCTGGTGTGGGATACGTGACTTTCCCAGTCTGTAGAAAAAATCAAGATGTCATCAATATAGACAATTACAAATTTTCCAATAAATGGTCTAAAAATGTCATTGACAAAATTTTGGAACACCGCAGGAGCATTACTTAACCCGAAGGGCATTACTAGGTACTCATAATGACCCTCCGGGGTATTAAAGGCAGTTTTCCATTCATCACCCTCACGGATTCTGATCAGGTTGTACGCCCCCTTCAGATCTAGCTTAGTAAACCAACAAGCACCCTGAACCTGATTCAACAAATCAGGAATAAGGGGCAGCGGGTACCTGTTTTTAACAGTAATTTTATTGAGTTCCCTGTAATCAATACAGGGCCTCAACCCTCCATCCTTTTTTCCGACAAAGAAAAATCCTGCCCCCATGGGAGAAACAGAAGGCCGGATGTGACCCTTGGCCAGACTCTCCTTGAGATAATCCCTCATAGACTGACGCTCTGGAGTAGAGAGATTATAGATACGGCCCTTGGGATATCTGGACCCCTCAATAATATCGATGGCACAATCATATTGCCGGTGAGGAGGGAGGAACTCAGTCTCGGACATGGAGAAAACGTCCGAAAAATCGTTGATGTACTCAGGTAAGAAAAGAGACTCAGTAGTACCTCCCAACTGCAATACAGATTTGCAACACTTGTCACAATTCAGGCCCCATTTTTCTAATTCACCTGTTGACCAATTGATTACAGGATTGTGGTCCTGCAACCAAGGTAAACCAAGAACTAGGTCAGCAGGTAAATTCTTTAAGACCCAAAAAACACATTTTTCGGAATGCGAAATCCCAACCGTCAGGGTCACACTAGGAGTACAGAACTCGATCCTCCCATTATTTAGGGGAGTGGAGTCGAGGGCGATAATTTGAATACCCTCCCTTAAAGGGACCATCGGTAAACCCACAGACTGTACAAAATCAAAATTAATAAAATTAGCAGCAGAACCAGAGTCAACAAAAGCCTTTCCAGAACCCCTGAATTGATCATATGCAATGGAGATGGGTACTAAAATCTTTCTCCTTACCACTGCTGGGGTTACCTTACTTCCCACCGGAGATCTCCTAGAGGGCGGAAGTTTTGGACACTGCTGGAGCCAGTGGTTCACCTCACCGCAGTAGAAGCAGGCTCCCTTTAAACGTCTTTGGTTTTTCAGGATACCTCCTAACTGCATGGACTCCGGGACCTTGGCAGGAGGTGGACTCAGAGGAGGAAACTCAGGCAGGACGACAGCTTGAGGAGTATTTGATCGTTCCCTCTGTCTTTCTCTCACCCGTCGATCCAGCTTAATAGCTAAAGTCATGCTCGTCTCTAGGGAGTCAGGAGTAGGATAACTAACCAGAAGATCCTTGAGTTGGTCTGACAGCCCCACCCTAAACTGGCTTCTCAAAGCTGGGTCATTCCACCTAGAGGAGACACACCACTTCCTGAACTCTGCACAGTAATCCTCTACTGGGCGGTTCCCCTGCTGAATGTTCCTGAGCTGAGTTTCTGCTACAGTGGCCCAGTCTGGTTCTTCATACAAAAGACCTAAGGCCTGGAAAAAGGCCTCCACAGACAACAGACATGGGGAGTCAGATGGCAATGAGAAAGCCCACTCCTGCGGATCCCCTTGCAGCAAGGAAATAATAATTCCTACCCGCTGCTGCTCAGAACCCGAGGAGTGTGGGCGTAAACGAAAATATAATTTACAACTTTCCTGGAAAGAACGGAAAGTTTTTCGGTTACCCACAAACCGATCGGGCAACCTTATATGGGGTTCAATAATGGAGGGAGCGGCTGCGGGTGCAGTTTGCAGCTGCTCCTGGTGTTGGATTCTCTCGGCCAGATCCTGGATCATCTGAGCCATGTCACCTATATGATCCGTGAGAACTCGCAACGGCTCCATTTAGTATGGCCTGTGATTCTGTCACGGGGGAGACAAGGGAAGGTGCGCCCTGTACTGAATACCCCCCCGTTCTCTCCCTGCCTGCTTGCCTCAGTCGGCCCTAGGCGGCCGCGGACAACCACGGTGACGGTCCCTGCTCTGTATAAGTGCACAGGGAGGAACAGGGAACAATTGGAGAGACAAACACAGACGAAACAAACACAATATAAGAATAGTCAGCAAGCCGGGTCATACACAGGAGATAACGTCAATACCAGGGGTGAAGCAAAGAGAGGTCGAAGTCCAAGTCCAAGGTCAGGGTCAAACAGCAAATCAAACACAAGGTCGCACAAGCACTGATCAAAGTAGTAACGCTAATCACAGGCAATTAGGGAGGACAACTAGTGGCTTTAAATAGCCCTCCACTGGGTCATGTGACGGGGCCAGCGTCACATGACCTCATTTGCATACCGAGCGCTGGCCAAACGTGACCAGCGCTCAAATATGCACCAAATTTGGTCATGTGGCGTGGTCAGCGCCACATGACCCAAAACCAGGTATATAATAAATGTTCTGAGCGCTGGTTGCCCAGACCAGCGCTCAGATGTCCCCGCCTGCTCGTTTACTAGGGGGGCGGGGAGGACGCCGGACGCGCTGTATCAGTGCGCGTGCCGGACCCTCTCCTGTGAGTGTCGTCATGGAGACGAGGACGCATCTTGCGTCCTCGCTCCGGCGCACTCCTGGGAGACCGGCGGCATGGCAGAGGGGAAGCGCGCCGCCGGCTCCCCGTTACAAAGTGAGGGAACAGACAGAGGGAAAGCTGTCGATATTGTGTTTTTGGACTTTGCAAAGGCATTTGATACTATCCCAGATGGACGACTAATGCGTAAGTTGAGTAAATTGAGGTCTATTGGTTTAGAAAATATAATTTGTAATTGGATTGAAAATTGGCTTCACGATTGTATCAAAGAGTTGTGGTCAATGATTCCTACTCTGAATGGTCCCCGATTATAAGTGGTGTATCCAAGGTTCTGTGCTGGGTCTGCTATTATTTAACTTCATTAATGACATAGAGGATGGGATTAATAGTGTTGTTTCTATTTTTGCAGATGACACCAAACTTTGTAATACGGTACAGTCTATGGAAGATATTAGTAAGTTACAAGCTAACTTGGACAAACTTAATATTTGGGCCTCCACTCGGCAAATGGGGTTCAATATAGATAAATGTAAAGTTATGTACCTGGGGGCAAAAAATCAGCATGCAGCATATGTCCTAGAGGAGTAAAACTGGGAGAGTCACTGGTTGAGAAGGATCTGGGTGTAGTAGTAGATCATAGACTAAATAACAGCATGCAATGCCAGTCAGCTGCCTCTAAGGCCACCAGAATTTTATTTTGTATTCAAAGAGGTAAGGACTCACAGGACAGGGATATAATATTGCCACAGTACAAAGCATTGGTACGGCCTCAACTGGAATATGCAGTTCAGTAAAAGGATGCCCTGGAGTTACAAAAAGTGTAAAGGAGAGCAACTTAACTCATAAAGGGCCTGGAAGATCTTAGTTATGAGCAAAGATTAAATGAACTGAATTTGTTTAGCCTTGAAAAAAGATGTCTAAGGGGGGACATGATTAACCTGTACAAATATATAAACAGACAATACAAAAAATATCAAGGGAAGATATTCTGTGTTCAACCCCCTCAAAAAACAAGGGGCCACTCCCTATGCCTGGAAGAAAAAAGATTCAGTCATAAGTGGTGACAAGCATTCTTTACAGTAAGGTCTGTGAATCTCTGGAATAGCCTGTCACAGGAGCTGGTCACAGCTAATACAGTAGATGGCTTTAAAAAAAGGTTTAGATGACTTTTTAATTCAAAATAACATTGAGGCTTATGAAAATCTCTATAAATCTTGTTCTACTCACCCTTTCCCTTTGGCCCAACTCATTTTTAAAAGGAAGATGGACATTGATCAAGGGATTTGTTCCATGGATCAATATAGCAGGATTACAGGTTGGACTTTTGTCTTTTTCCAACCTTAACAACTATGTAACCATGTAACTGTATGACATCACAAGTGGTTTTCAGTCAGGTAAGCTGTTGTGACATAACAAGGAGTTTTTAGTCAGGTAAGCTGCTGTGACATCATACGTGGTTGTCAGTCAAGTAGGCTGCTGGGAAATCACAGGTGATGTGACATCACAAGTGGTTTTCAGTCAGTTAAGCTGTTGTGACATCACACATGGGTTTTATTCAATAGAGCTGCTATGACATCACAAGTGTAATTCTGTGGCATAACTACTGTGACATCACAAATGATTCAGGTAAGTTATTCTAACATCACAAGTGGGTTTTAGTCAAATAATTTGTTGTGACAATAATTTGTTTAGTTCAGATTTGCTTCATGCTGTTAAGAATTCTAAAAGAAAAGGCAGCAGGACATCAGCATGCCATCAGTGCTTCTTTATTCTGGCAGTGTCACAAGCTTTTCTTAAGCCTTGTTGCTTAGAATTCTACCAGTGGCTCTATAGAGGAGAGGATAGCATTTGGCAAATCTCAGTAAAGAACAGTTTTTTAGTATAGATATTCTTTTTTAGATAGTATATTCTTGCTGTATGCATTGGCGCAAGTGCCATTCATAAAACTGGGGAGTCTCTCTTTGCAAATCTCACATCTTTACTCTGTTCAATATTTTATCAATGGGACACTTGCATTAGGAAACAACACTCACGGGGATGATATACGTAGCTACAGAGAGATGGGGGAGATGGAAGGTCATTAAAAATGATTTTAGGGAACTAGGAGAGAAGCTCAAGTCCAGGACCTCCAAGGTAGTGTTTTCAGAAATACTACCAGTGCCACGAGCGTCACTAGAGAGACAACGGGAGATTAGGGAGTTAAATAAGTGGCTCAGAGGCTGGTGCAGGAAGGAAGGGTTTGGGTTCATGGAGAACTGGGCCGACTTCTCTGTCGGCTACAGACTCTACAGTAGGGACGGGCTGCACCTTAATGGGGAGGGTGCAACTGCCCTGGGGGAAAAAATGGTTAGACGGCTGGAGGAGCTTTTAAACTAGGATCTGGGGGGAGGGTGGGGGGTAATACTAATAAGGGGGTAGATAGTGTAGATAGAGAGTGGGTCATAGGAGGGGAGAGTGGGGGGTTAGTGGGGGTTGGGATTAGTGAGGAATGTAGGGAGAATATTGGGCAAAACATCAACCAAAGTAACCCAAAAACCCCGGATATTCACTTCACAGGTAATAGTAATTTAAAAAGGGGGGTAAAAAATTTACATAGACCTCTTAAGTGTATGTACACTAATGCCAGAAGCCTGACTAATAAAATTGGTGAACTGGAATTAATGATGTATGAGGAGGACTATGACATAGTGGGAATAACTGAGACATGGCTGGATGATAGCTATGACTGGGCAGTTAACGTACAGTCTGTTTAGAAAGGATCGCCAAAACCGGAGAGGGGGAGGCGTCTGCCTTTATGTAAAGTCCTGTCTAAAGCCCACACTGCGGGAAGATATAAGTGAGGGACATGAACATGTGGAGTCACTGTGGGTAGAAATAAATGGAGCCAAAAACAATAATAAAATACTAATAGGAGTTTATTATAAACCCCCTAGTATACCACAGCCCATAGAAAATTTACTTCTAAACAAAATAGACGAGGTGGCAAATCATAATGAGGTTGTTATTATGGGGGACTTCAACTACCCAGATATAGACTGTAAAACTGAAACCTGTATATCTCATAAAGGAAACAGGTTCTTGGAAATAACCAAAGACAATTACCTTTCCCAATTGGTTCAGGACCCGACTAGAGGGACGGCCATACTGGACTTAGTATTAACCAATAGACCTGACAGATCAACAGATGTGCAGGTTGGGGGACACCTGGGAAATAGTGACCATAATATAATAACCTTCCAACTGTCATTCAAAAGAGCGTTTCTTCAGGGAGGAACAAAAATACCAAACTTCAAAAAAGCTAAATTTAGCCAACTAAGAGAGGCCATAGGCCTAACTAACTGGGACAAAGTCCTCAAAAATAAAAATACAGCCACAAAATGGGATATTTTTAAAACCATCCTAATATCTAATTGTGAGAGGTACATACCTTATGGGAATAAAAGATTAAGGAACAAGAAAAAACCAATGTGGATAAACAGAACTATAAAGAAAGCAATAAATGACAAACAGAAAGCATTTAAATCACTAAAACAGGAGGGGAGCGAGGAAGCATTGAAAAACTATAAGGAAAAAAATAGAATATGTAAAAGACAAATAAAAACAGCCAAACTAGAGACCGAGAGATTAATCGCCAAAGAGAGTAAAACTAACCCTGAAATGTTCTTTAATTATATAAATGGTAAAAAGTATAAACCTGAAGGTGTCGGCCCCTTACAGAGTAATGAGGGGGAGTTGCAGAGAGCGATGAGGAGAAAGCAAAACTACTAAATATCTTTTTCTCTACTGTATTCACTGAGGAAAATAAACAGATGAAATGCAGAATGTAAAAGTAAATTCCCCATTAAAAGTGCCCTGTCTGACCCAGGAAGAAGTAGAGCTGCGTCTTAAAAAGATTAAAATAGACAAATCGCCAGGACCGGATGGCATACACCCCCATATTCTAAGAGAATTAAGTAATGTCATCGCCAGACCCTTATTTCTGATATTTAAGGACTCTATACTGACGGGGAGTGTTCCACAGGATTGGCACATAGCAAATGTGGTGCCAATATTCAAAAAGGGTCCAAAAACAGAGCCTGGGATCTATAGGCCGGTAAGTTTAACATCAGTCGTGGGTAAACTGTTTGAGGGTTTTCTAAGAGATTCTATCTTGGAGTATCTCAATGAAAATAAGCAAATTACTCCATATCAGCATGGCTTCATGAGGGATCGGTCATGTCAAACCAATTTAATCAGTTTCTATGAGGAGGTAAGTTCTAGACTGGACCGCAGCGAATCAATGGATGTCGTATATCTGGACTTCTCCAAAGCATTTCACACTGTACCACATAAAAGGTTAGTATATAAAATGAGAATGCTTGGCCTGGGAGAAAATGTCTGTATGTGGGTAAGTAACTGGCTCAGTGATAGAAAACAGGGTGGTTATTAATGGTACATACTCAGATTGGGTCACTGTAACTAGTGGGGTACCACAGGGGTCAGTATTGGGCCCTATTCTCTTCAATATATTTATTAATGATCTTGTAGAAGGCTTTCACAGTAAAATATCAATTTTTGCAGATGACACTAAACTGTGTAAAGTAATTAACACAGAAGAGGACAGTACACTGCTACAGATGGATCTGGATAGACTGGAGGCTTGGGCAGAGAAGTGGCAGATGCGGTTTAACACTGACAAATGTAAGGTTATGCATATGGGAAGGAATAATGCAAGTCACCAGTACATACTAAATGGTAAAATATTGGGTAACTCTGACATGGAAAAGGACCTAGGAATTTTAGTGAACAGCAAACTAAGCTGCAGAAACCAGTGTCAGACAGCTGCTGCCAAGGTCAATAAGATAACGGGTTGCATCAAAAGAGGCATAGATGCCCGTGATGAGAACATAGTCCTGCCATTTTACAAATCACTAGTCAGACCACACATGGAGTACTGTGTACAGTTCTGGGCTCCTGTGAACAAGGCAGACATAGCAGAGCTGGAGAGGGTTCAGAGGAGGCAACTAAAGTAATAAATGGAATGGGTGGACTACAGTACCCAGAAATATTATCAAAATTAGGGTTATTCACTTTAGAAAAAAGACGTCTGAGGGGAGATCTAATAACTATGTATAAATATATCAGAGGTCAGTACAGAGATCTCTCCCATGATCTATTTATCCCCAGGACTGTGACTGTGACGAGGGGCCATCCTCTGCGTCTGGAGGAAAGAAGGTTTGTACACAAACATAGAAGAGGATTCTTTACGGTAAGAGCAGTGAGACTATGGAACTCTCTGCCTGAGGAGGTGGTGATGGTAAGTTCACTAAAAGAGTTCAAGAGGGGCCTGGATGTATTTTTGGAGGGTAATAATATTACAGGTTATAGTTACTAGAGAGGGGTCGTTGATCCAGGGAGTAATTCTGATTGCCTGATTGGAGTAGGGAAGGAATTTTTTCCCTAAAGTGGGGAAAATTGGCTTCTGCCTCACAGGGATTTTTTGCCTTCCCCTGGATCAACTTATAGGAAAACAGGCCGAACTGGATGGACAGATGTCTTTTTTTGGCCTTATAAACTATGTTACTATGTTACTATGTAGATGTGCTATACATTTTCTATTGATGTGTGATATTATTTGCTTCCTGACACTGGACATACAGATACCAGACAGGCAAAACACCATTGAACTTTTTATACAGAGATACAGTATATACTGTGTATATAAAAATAGTATACATATATATATATTAGCAGAATGACCCGACTTTCGACTATTTCATTTAATGTGTGTGTGGTTAAAAGATATCAACAGTGTCTTCCATAATGGAGACCTCCACAGTGCCCCACAACCTTAACAGTGACCTCCACAGTGTCCTGTCCCCTTAACACTTATCTCCACAGCAGCCCACCCCCTTAAGAGTGACCTTAACAGTGGCCCGTCCCCTTAACAGTAACCTCCACAGCACCCTGTCCCTTGCAATGTGACTGCCACAGAACCCCACCCCTTTAACAGTGACCTTCACAGCACCTGACCCCTTAACGGTGACCTCCACAGCACCCACCTCCCTTAACAGTGACCTCCACAACACCCCTCCCCCTTAACAATGACACCCTAAAGTGCCCCACCCCTTAACATTGACCTCCACAATGCCTATCCCCTTAACAGTGACCTCCACATCACCCTGCCCCCTTAATTGTGACCTCCACAGCAGCCTGCCCCTTAACAGTGACATCTACAGAGGACCACCTCCTTAACACTGACATTCACAGTGGCCTTCCCCCTTAACAGTGACCTGCCGTCTTAATAGTGACCTCCACAGCACCCTGCCCCCTTAACAGTAACTTCCACAGCACCCCAGCCCCTTAATAGTAACCTCTACAGTGCCCCGCCCCTTAAAGGGTTATTCTCATTTTAGACAATGGGGGCATATCGCTAGGATATGCCCCCATTGTCTTATAGGTGCGGGTCCCACCGCTGGGACCCGCACCTATATCCAGAACGGAGCCCCCGAACTGAATGAGGGCGCACTGCGCATGCGCAGCCGCCCTCCATTCATTTCTATGGGGCTGCCGAAAATAGCCGAGCGCTGGCTCGGCTACTTTCGTCGGCTCCATAGAAATGAATGGGAGCGCACCGCGCATGCACGGCCCGGCTCCCATTCATTTCTATGAGCGGAGCGGGGACCTGCGCCTGGTGGTGGCCGGACCCCCGGAAACCCGGGGTCCTCCAGGCACAGCGCTCCCCTCTCCGTTCTGGATATAGGTGTGGGTCCCAGCGGTGGGACCCGCACCTATAAGACAATGGGGGAATATCCTAGCGATATGCCCCCATTGTCTAAGATGAGAATACCCCTTTAACAGTAACCTCCACAGTGCCCCACCCCTTCATAATAACCTCCACAGTGGCCCAACCCCTTTTCATTAACCTCTACAGCGGCCTATCCCCTTAACTGTGACCTCCACAGTGCCCCACCATTTCACAGCAATCTCCACAGCACCCGCCCCCTTAATAGTGACCTTCACAGTGACCTACACACCATCCTGCCCCCTTATCAGTGACCTCCACAGCACCACATCCCCCAACAGTGACCTATAACAGTTAAGAAAAATGGCTGAGCCTGGTGTAAAACTGTGTGTATGTAATACTAAAGGACCTAAAAGCTTCTACTGGCTAATAAGGGTCATGTGACTGTGTGTATATAAGTTAGGATATGAGTGAAAAACTTGCAAGCTTCTATTGGCTAATATGGGTAATGTGATGGTGCCATATTTGCGTTTTTTGGGAATATGTCAAGAAACTACAGAGCTGAGACCTTTATGAAAACCTTCCTGGACACTTGATGTACCTATATGCCTAATTTGATGCAGATCGGTCCAGTTGTTTGGCCGTGCATAAAGAACAGACGGACAACAGACAATCAATATAATATCAGATCAATATAAATTTTAAAAAGTATATTTGTTGGTGTGGAACCACTGTGTCAACCAACAGGTGTTATCCTGGCAGTTCTCCGGTTTTTACTCTTTAACCCCTATACTGGGATCTGGACTTCGCTGCAGGGAATGCATCAGGCTGCTGCCTATTGAAGTAGTCTCTGTGTGGTTCACTGCAGACTCACGGGGCTCAAGAGACACTGGTGCATAGCAGTGAAGGAACAGGCAGTAACAGGCCCAGATCAAGGAAGGCAGGGTACATTCGAAATTGTCTGAAGGTCAGGGCATACAGCGAAGGGGAGGGTCATTAGAAGGAAGGCCTTAGAGAAAAAGCCACTGGTGTACATACTCCCAGAGTCCCCTTTTTGAATGAGTACAGCTCCGCCCCCCATGAAGGAGGCATCAAAATCCAGGAAGAATTATTTGATGGCATCCGGCCTGGGAATGGATGCCAAAGCAAAAACTTGCTCAAAGGGGTATTCCCATCTCACAAATGTAGTTTGTATAGTTAGATATAGCCATACCAATAATATTACTAATATAATGTATTTATATAAAATGTACCGTTTATATAAAATGTACTGTTTAGCAGTTTTGCCTATTTGTATATCCATTGCTCCTTTTCAAACCCGCTCTGAGGTAACTGCTGTATTGTGAACGCACATTGCATGAGCATGTGGAGACACATCTTAGGTTACTTTCACATCTGCGTTTTGGACACTACCAGTCTAAAACACAATGGTCAGGATCCGTCCAAAACGCAGACTTTATAAACAGATCCTGCTCCATAGAGATGAATTGATCTTGGAACAGGATCCGTTTCTCTGCGTTTTGGAAGCGCCGACAAAAATGCTACAACCCTGCTCATGTAATGTGCGTTCACAATACAGCAGTTACCTCAGAGCGGGTTTGAACAAGAGCAAGCTGACCACCACTACTACACGGCTGCGGTGGCCGTAACCAGGGGCAACGGCCTGACTGATGTGTGTGGGACAATGGATATACAAATAGGGAAATCTTCTAAACGGTACATTTTATATAAATACATTCTATTAGTAATAATATTGGTATGGCTATATCTAACTATACAAATTACATTTGTGAGATGGGAATACCCCTTTAAGGTACTGGAAGGCTGACTTAGGAGTCCAGTTCTTAGCGTTCAACCTCTTCCGGGTAAGAGCAGAGATAGGGGCAGTCAAGGAGGAGAAATGGGAATGAATCTGTAGCAGTTAGCAAAACTGAGGAACCACTGAATAGCATACAAGCCTGAAGGATGGGGCCAGTCCAATATGGTAGACAACTTCTCAAGATCCATCTTGATACTGCGATTAGAGAAAATGTAGCTGAGAAAGGGTATAGAAGTTTTTACGAAGATACACTTTTCACCATGGAGATCCAGTTTAAAGGGGTTGTCCGCAGTGGCGTACTAAGGTGGGGGCGGGGGGTGCGGTCCGCCCTGTGTGCCAGCTCTTAGGGGGTGCCAGAAGCAATGAGCTCTTCCATCAATACAGTGGAAGCGCTCATTGCTGGAGCACAGGGAGCTGGGTCCTGTCACTCACCTCCTTGCGCTCCTCCTCTCCCTCAGGCCCGCAGCGCTTTGAATGGTGAAGCAGAGATACTTCTCCCCGCTCCACCATTCAGGCTGCAGGCACGGATCGCGCTGCTGGAATGTATGGGCGGAACCTGCAGACAGGAAATATGCATAAGCTCCGCCCACACATTGCTGCAGAGCGATCTGTGCCTGTAGAGAAGAGAGGACTTCAGGAACGGGACAAGGTCAGTAGCTGCTGTGTTTTTTTTTTCTTTTAATACCGAGGGGGCATTACTACTGTGGAGGGGACACAGGGGGCATTACTTCTCTGGAGGGGGCACAGAGGGCATTACTGCTCTGGAGGGGGCACAGGGGACATTCCTACTCTGGAGGGGGCACAGGGGGCATTACTACTCTGGAGGGGGCACAAAAGGCATTACTACTCTGGAGGGGGCACAGAGGGCATTACTGCTCTGGAGGGGCACAGGGGGCATTACTACTCTGGAGGTTACAGGGGCATTACTACTCTGGAGGGGGCACAGGGGGCATTACTACTCTGGAGGGGGCACAGAGGGCATTACTACTCTGGAGGGGGCACAGAGGGCATTACTACTCTGGAGGGGGGCACAGTGGGCATTACTACTCCTGGAGGGGGTACAGAGGGCATTACTACTCTGGAGGGGGTACAGAGGGCATTACTACTCTGGAGGGGGGCACATAGGGCATTTTTACTATGGAGGGGGGCAGAGAGGGCATTACTAATGTGAAGGGTGCACAGTGGGCATTTTTACTATGGAGGGGGCACAGAGCCAGAGAGCAATACTACAATGAAGGGGGCACAGATGGCATTATTACTGTGAAGGTGGCACAGATGGCATTATTACTGTGAAGGGGGCACAGTGGGCATTATTACTGTGAAGGGGGCACAGTGGGCATTATTACTATAAAGTGGCACAGTGGGCATTATTACTATAAAGGGGGCACAATGGGGATTATTACTGTGAAGGGGCACAAAGAGGGCATTACAAGTGTGATGGGGCACAATGTGGGTATAACTACTGTGAGGGGGCAAACATCTGTACAAAATTACCATGAATTTTTTAACATATTGGGGGGGTGCCAGAGAAAGGACCTGCCCCGGGTGCGAAACACCCTAGGCACGCCACTGGTTGTCCGGGTTCAGAACTGAATCCAGACATACCCAGAATTTCACCCGGGCAGCTCCCCTGATGTTAGCATCGGAGCATTTCATGCTTCGATACTCTCCCTTGCCCTGCGCAGGATCGTGCAGGACAAGGACTTTTTTATTTACAATTACACACTGCTGGGCGGGGGCTTCTACCTAGCAGTTTTCCTGGTGACGTCATCGGCTGTAATGGGACGGTTTTAGCTCTGCCCTAGCTGTTTTACAGGTTAGGACAGTGCTAAAGTCCGCCCATCAATGTCGGTGACGTCACCGGACTCATCACTGGGTCGAAGCCCTATGGAGAGCCCGGTACTTCACCAGATCTCCTGAAAATGCCTTTGCCCTCCATGATTCAGCGCAGGGCAAAGGAGAGCATCGGAGCATAAAATGTTATTTTTTTATACGATGATAGTTGATACATGACCAGAGAAACCCATACTTCTTCCTGACTAAAAATGAAGTGGCTCCTGCTGGCAAAAAGGATTTTCGAATGAAGCCTCTTTCAAGATTTTCTTTAATGTATTCTGTCATGGCTTGAGTCTTAGGCAAGGACAACATATAGATAAGTATGGGGGGTTGTTCCAGGTAATAGGTCAATAGGACAGTCTTCTGGACGATGTGGTGGCAGGGTCTCTACCTGCTTTTTTGTCAAAGACATCTACATAATTGGCGTAGGATGAAGAAAGAAACTTGAGAAGCAAGAGCAGGAAGTATGGAAGCCAGACAATGAGTGTAACAGAACCCTAACTCAGAATCTGCCCAGAGTTCCAGTTGAGAACTGGACAATGTGAACAGAGCCATGGCAGTCCCAGCAGCAAGAGACTAATAGACACAGGCAGGCATAAAATTATATCTTCTCTGTGTGGAGTATTCCCACTTGATGCTTAATGGACACAGTGATGTACTGTATAGATTCCAGAAGCACTATCACACTGAAAGATGTTACCACCAAGCACCTTTCTAGACATACGGTGAGTAAGCAGTATTGGGTCACCAATACTTGATGCAGGAACTCTTCTGCCAAGCTAGAGTCCAGGAAGGCCAGTACTGTAAACCCTGTATCATGGTAAGAGAAGGTCACTTCTCCCAATGTCCTTTATCCAATCAACCCTAGGTGCTGGTGTTTTCCTCCTTGAAAGGTATGTACTTAGTGTCCCAGGGCTCCTCAATACATGTTAAGGTCTTTTTTGCATCTATACTGATGCTTCTTCACAGATAAGCAGATCCTATCCAATTGCATAGACACCAGAGCTGGAGGTGCAGGAGTTGGAAGAATAGGGCTATGAAAAGCTGGTGCCCTTTTCTCTTAGGCTACTTTCACACTAGCGTTTTAAAATTCCGGTATTGAGTTCAGTCATAGGGGCTCAATACCGGAATAAAACGCTTCAGTTTTGTCCCCATTCATTGTCAATGGGGACAAAACTGAACTGAAGACAACGGAATGCTCCTGAAAGCATTCCGTTCTGTCTTCAGACCGGAGAACAAACCGCAGCAAGCTGCGGTTTGCTCTCCGGTCCAGGCATCCGCACCAAGACGGATCCGGAATGACCCCCAATGCAAGTCAATGGGGGCGGATCCGTCTGGTGTGACCACAATGGTAACCGGATCCGCCCTCCATTGACTTTCAATGGAGTTCATGACGGATCCGGCTACACATACACACATACAGACATAGACATACACATAAACATAAACATACACACACATATAGACATACAAATACACATACATACTTACATGCTCCCCGGCAGGTCTTCAGAGCGGCGTAGGGACAGGTCGGCGCGCACAGATGACGATTCCACCAGGCGCCCAGCAGAGGGCGCTGTGGGGAATCGTCACCTGTGTGAGCCGTCCTGCTCCTCCGGCGCTCCGAAGACCTGCCGGGAGCATGTAAGTATGATGTGTGTTTGTTTGTCTATATGTGTGTGTGTGTGTGTGTGTATGTATGTACTGTGTGACATGTGTGGGGCCGGAGCACGGTTCCGGCTCCACACATGTCGCTGCGGCAGTCCTGATCCGGCAGCACCCTTCACCTGCCGGATCAGGCCTGCCGCTAATGTGAAAGTAGCCTTACATTGTGGTATTTAGAGGAAGACATGAAAGAGACTTTGAGCGTCCTGGCTGCTGGTCCGAGGACCACTGGAAATGTCTAATTAATATTGCTCGGCGGGGGGTGGGCTCGAAGTCACATTGGGTTGAGTGGGGTGAGGGAGGGATTGATAGTAGTGGCTATCTTTATGTTTGTTTCAGGGTATTTTTGGCAGAAGACCTTTGTTTAGCTATTCTGTGAACTTTATCAAAATTGATGGATCTTCTGCTTATCTCTCTATTATTATCCTTAGTGTTGAGTGAAGTTATCAAAAATTCGATTCGTCTGCTTCGCCAAATTTCACAAAGAAATTTGCTTTGTGACTAATTACTTCGTCATGAAGCACATTTGTTTGTATATAGCGAGCTCAATGACGAGGAACGGCGATCTTGACGCCCCCTGTCATTGAACCCCTCAGATGTCGTGTTCATCGCTGATCACAGCATCTGAGATTAACATTGAGGGCTTTGAGGGGATAATCGAGTCATACGTCACCACGAGCGAGATTTTGCGCGGTATCTTCACTCTGGCTACGGCGGCCTCTTCATGTGCAATTGATTCTAGAATTCTAAGCCATCTAAAAAAATATTGACAATTTACAAAATGATGTCAACATAAATTAGACATACAGTATGTGGAATATTAAGTAATAACTATTTTATCACTCTTAAAAGCAGAGAAATTCAAATTTTTTAAATTCCAAATTTTCCCCTATTACCTCATTTACTTCACATAGTAACCATAATGTGCACTATTATACCTTGTACACTGCTCTCTCTTTATATATATATATGGTACTAGCAGAAGGACCTGGCTTCGCCTGGGTATATTTCATCTATTTCATTTAATATTTCTGTGTGTTGTTGCAGAGAGAAAGTCAATGCAGCTGACAGAAGTTGATTTTTACCTTCATTTTTTCAATCCACATTGGCTGCGGAGTGGGAAGGGGCGTGACCTGACCAGGTCGGGGGCGTGGTTTAGCGGGACCTTGGGGGGGTTGCTTTTATGTCCTTCTTTTGAGGGTGGCCTGAATTACAGGTCAGTGCCATGGTAATTTATGAGGACACGCAATGGGTAGCAATGGAAGAAAACATCTTTTATTACTACTGAATGGTCGTAGTCTAAAATTAGTCTATTTAATTTATTTCATTTAATGTTTCTATGTGTTGTTGCAGAGAGAAAGTCAATGCAGCTGACAGAAGTTGATTTTTACCTTCATTTTTTCAATCCCCATTGGCTGCGGAGTGGGAGGGGGCGTGACCTGACGGGGTCGGGGGCGTGGTTTAGCAAGACCTTGGGGGGTTGGGGGGTGCTTTTAAGTCCTTCTTTTGAGGGTGGCCTGAATTACAGGTCAATGCCATGGTAATTTATGTGGAAACACAGTGGGTAGCAGTGGAAGAAAACCGCTTCACACGGGTATATTTAATCTATTTCATTTAATGTTTGTGTGTGTCATTGCAGAGAGAGTAAGTCATCCTCCCTCACACCCCTGCAGACGACAGAAGTTGATTTGTGCCTTCAATCCCTGTTGGCTACAGAGTGGGAGGGGGCGTGGCCTGAACGAGGGGGCGTGACTTAGCAAGACCTGGGGCGGGGGTTTTAAGTCCTTCTTTTGAGGGTGGCTTGACTTACAAGTCGATGCCATGGTAATTTATGAGGACACGCAATGGGTAGCAGTGGAAGAAAACATGTTTTATTACTACTGAACAGTCTTAGTCTAAAATTAG
The DNA here is from genome assembly GCA_900303285.1 of Rhinella marina. Taxonomy (NCBI): domain Eukaryota; kingdom Metazoa; phylum Chordata; class Amphibia; order Anura; family Bufonidae; genus Rhinella; species Rhinella marina. The sequence goes on from ONZH01013631.1 coordinate 19,463, forward strand.
TGTATTTCATCTATTTCATTTAATGTTTCTGTGTGTCGTTGCAGAGAGAAAGTCAATGCAGCTGACAGAAGTTGATTTTTACCTTCATTTTTTCAATCCCCATTGGCTGGGGAGTGGGAGGGGGCGTGACCTGGCTGGATCGGGGAGCGTGGTTTAGCTGGACCTTGGGGGGGGGTTGCTTTTATGTCCTTCTTTTGATGGTGGCCAGGTCATGTCATGGTAATTTATGAGGATACGCAAAGGGTAGCAGTGGAAGAAAACATCTTTTATTACTACTGAACGGTCTTAGTCTAAAATTAGTCTGAAACATAAGTTATATTTCTGGTAACTGGAATACCCCTTGAACAGTGTCATCCACAGCGCTCTGCCCCTTTAAAGCAGTGAAGAGAAATGGCTGGGTTGTTATTTAGCTGAGATCCTCAGCTGGCTGCTAATTACCTGGCTTGGTTGTTATGGAAACCGATATGTATGTGGAGAAAATGGCAGTTGGGATTTGAAGTGAAATGCATCCAGGCTAATATTGGCTAATGGAGATCATATTTTGGGAATATCTCGGTAACGGTATGTCCTAGAGAGCTGAGACCTGGTCTAAAACCTTCCCGGACACCTGATGTACCTGTGTGCTGAATTTGGTCGAGTCCAGTAGTTTGGTCGCGCATAGAGAACAGACAGACAGAAACTCATTTTTATAATATTAAGAGATACAGCAGTGTATGGATATGTGAGGTATGAGGTATAATAGATGCAGTGTGTAGAGGTATACATTATATACAGCAGTGTACTGATATGTGAGGTATGAGGTATAATAGATGCAGTATGTACAGATATATAGTATATCCAGTAGTATACTGATATGTGAGGTAAGAAGTATAATAGATGCAGTGTGTACAGATATATAGTACATCCATCAATCTACTGATATGTGAGGTATGAGGTATAATAGATGCAGTATGTACAGATATATAGTATATACAGTAGTGTACTGATATGTGAGGCACGAGCTGTAATTTATACCTCATACCTCACATATCTGTATACTCCTGTATATACTGGCCAGGAACAAGTAGTGGGAGGGGCTATGAATGGGGCATGGGGGCCCAATTTAGATTCTTGCTATGGGGTCCCGTGATTTCTATGTATATCCCTGGTAGTAACAGACACTCATTGAGAAAAGGGTTGAATTCTGAACCTGCTGCTATGTGACTTTTCCCTGGTCTCTGAACCACAGCATTTCTGGTTTATAGATAACTTTCTCATACATAATCTGTGCATAATTACAGGTAATGTGGCCATTTAACACGTTCTTCCATAATCACTTATTAACAGCTTTAGCTGATGTAAGAGAGGTTAAAGACCTAAAGATTGTTTAAAGTGTATAATTGTAGACAGGGCCGCTTTAATCATAGGGCATATGGTGCATCTGCACCGGGCCCACCAATAGGTCACGTGGGGGGGGGCCCCCCTTACAACTGGCCGGATTGGGTGTGCAGGGCCGCCGATAGTGCAGTACAACTGGTACTGCCCTATGGGGACCGAACTCTACGACACCGGGGGGGGGGGGGGATAATGCTTACCCTGCCGATCTCGGTCTCCTGGCTGCGCGCTTCCTCCTGGGCTGGCTGTGTGATCCCGCGAGATCCAGCGCTGGGTCACAGGTCTCGCGGGATCACACACTGCAGGAGAAGAAGGCGCGCGCAGGAGAAGGAGAAGAAGACCGGAGGCAGCTTTTTGTAAGTATTTTTTGTGGCTGGGGCCCCCGAGGGGGGGGGGGGACCTGAGGTCTGATGATGGGGGCAAAAATGGCTGACCTGAGGTCTGATGGATGGGGGCACAAGAGCTGACCTGAGGTCTGATGGATGGGGGCACAAGAGCTGACCTGTCACCTGAGGTCTGATGGATGGGGGCACAAGAGCTGACCTGAGGTCTGATGGATGGGGGCACAAGAGCTGACCTGAGGTCTGATGGGGCACATTAAGCTGACCTGAGGTCTGATGATGGGGGCAAAAATGGCTGACCTGAGGTCTGATGGGGGCAGAAATGGCTGACCTGAGGTCTGATGGATGGGGGCACAAGAGCTGACCTGAGGTCTGATGGATGGGGGCACAAGAGCTGACCTGAGGTCTGATGGGGCACATTAAGCTGACCTGAGGTCTGATGGGGCACAAGACCCTGATCTGAGGTCTGATGGGGGCACATTAAGCTGACCTGAGGTCTGATGGGGCACATTAAGCTGACCTGAGGTCTGATGGGGGCACAAGACGCTGATCTGAGGTCTGATGGGGGCACATTAAGCTGACCTGAGGTCTGATGGGGCACATTAAGCTGACCTGAGGTCTGATGGGGCACAAGACGCTGATCTGAGGTCTGATGGGGCACAAGACCCTAATCTGAATGGGGGCACAAGAGCTGACCTGAGGTCTGATGGGGCAACATTAAGCTGACCTGAGGTCTGATGGGGCACAAGACCCTGATCTGATGTCTGATGGGGCACATTAAGCTGACCTGAGTCTGATGGGGCACATTAGCTGACCTGAGGTCTGATGGGGCACATTAAGCCGATCTGAGGTCTGATGGGGCACATTTAAGCTGACCTGAGGTCTGATGGGGCACATTAAGCTGACCTGAGGTCTGATGGGGGCACAAGACGCTGATCTGAGGTCTGATGGGGCACATTAAGCTGACCTGAGGTCTGATGGGGCACATTAAGCTGACCTGACGTCTGATGGGGGCACAAGACGCTGATCTGAGGTCTGATGGGGCACATTAAGCTGACCTGAGGTCTGATGGGGCACATTAAGCCTGACCTGAGGTCTGATGGGGGCACAAGACGCTGATCTGAGGTCTGATGGGGCACAAGACCCTAATCTGAGGTCTGATGGGGGCACAAGAGCTGAACCTGAGGTCTGATAGGGCACAAGACGCTGACCTGAGGTCTGATGGGGGCACAAGACGCTGACCTGAGGTCTGATGGGGCACAAGACGCTGACCTGAGGTCTGATGGGCACAAGAGCTGAACCTAGGTCTGATGGGGCACAAGAGCTGACCTGAGTCTGATGGGGCACATTAAGCTGACCTGAGGTCTGATGGGGGCACAAGACGCTATTTGAGGTCTGATGGGGGCTCAAGACCGCTGACCCGAGGTCTGATGGGGGCACGATACGCCGACCTGAGGTCTGATGGGGGCACCGAGACGGCTGATCTGAGGTCTGATTGGGCCACGAGACGCCGATCCCTGTACTGTGACATCACTGTGTTTATTATCTCTGTACGGTGACATCACTGTGTTTATTATCTCTGTACAGTGACATCGCTGTGGTATTATCTCTGTACTGTGACATCACTGTGTTTATTATCCCTGTACACTGACATCGCTGTGTTTATTATCTCTGTACTGTGACATCACTGTGTTTATTATCCCCTGGTAACTGGTGACATCGCTGTGTTTATTATCCTGTACAGTGACATCGCTGTGTTTATTATCTCTGTACTGTGACATCACTGTGTTTATTATCTCTGTACGGTGACATCACTGTGTTTATTATCCCTGTACACTGACAACGCTGTGTTTATTATCTCTGTACTGTGACATCACTGTGTTTATTATCCCTGTACAGTGACATCGCTGCATGTATTATCCCTGTACTGTGACATCGCTGTGTGTATTATCCCTGTACTGTGACATCGCTGTGTGTATTATCCCAGTGCAGGAAGAGGTAAGTGGTCTGTGTTTGTGTGTTTGTTTTCTATTTTTTCAGGGTCGTGAATGCAGAGGACTACGTCGGATTCGGTGGACTACGTCGGACCAGCTTTTTTTTTTTTTTAATAAAATGGTCAAACAGGGGTCTGGGGGAGTGTTTATTTCAATAAAATGTTTTATACTTGTGTGTGTGTATTTTTTTTTTTTCCAATACTACAGTTTTAGTAATTACGGCTATCTACAGACGGCCCTGATTACTAATACTGGCTTAGTGCTTGCCGGTATGGCAGGCAGCACTAACCCCAAAATTATTACCTCGGCACCCACCGCCACCAGGGGTGCCGGGAAGAGCCGGGTACCCGCAGGACCGGACCTTCAAAATTGAGGGTCTGGCTCTGGGGCGGCTGCAGGCTGGTACCATTAGGCTGGGAAGGGCCAATAACCGTGTCCCTTCCCACCCTGGTAGTGCCAGGCTGCCGCTGCTGGTTGTATCTGGCTGGAAAAGGAAAAAAGGGGGGGACCCCACGCCATTTTTTTTAAAATTATTTAATTATTTTTGTAAAAAAATGGCGTGGGGTCCCCCCCTTTTTTCCTTTTCCAGCCAGATACAACCAGCAGCGGCAGCCTGGCACTACCAGGGTGGGAAGGGACACGGTTATTGGCCCTTCCCAGCCTAATGGTACCAGCCTGCAGCCGCCCCAGAGCCAGACCCTCAATTTTGAAGGTCCGGTCCTGCGGGTACCTGGCTCTTCTCGGCACCCCTGGTGGCGGTGGGTGCCGAGGTAATAGATGTTGGGGTTAGTGCTGGCCTGCCATACCGGCAAGCACTAAGCCCAGTATTAGTAATCAGGGCCGTCTGTAGATAGCCATAATTACTAAAACTGTAGTATTGGAAAAAAAAAATACACACACACAAGTATAAAACATTTTATTGAAATAAACACTCCCCCAGACCCCTGTTTGACCATTTTATGAAAAAAAAAAAAAAAAGCTGGTCCGACGTAGTCCACCGAATCCGACATAGTCCTCTGCATTCACGACCCTGAAAAATAGAAAACAAACACACAAACACAGACCACTTACCTCTTCCTGCAGTGGGATAATACACACAGCGATGTCACTGTACAGGGATAATAAACACAGTGATGTCACTGTACAGGGATAATAAACACAGTGATGTCACAGTACAGAGATAATAAACACAGTGATGTCACTGTACAGGGATAATAAACACAGTGATGTCACAGTACAGGGATAATAAACACAGTGATGTCACTGTACAGAGATAATAAACACAGTGATGTCACCGTACAGGGATAATACACACAGCGATGTCACTGTACAGAGATAATAAACACAGAGATGTCACCGTACTGGGATAATACACACAGCGATGTCACTGTACAGAGATAATAAACACAATGATGCGACTTGTTAAGAAAAAAAAGTTAGCCATTTTGCAATCTGTAAAGTTTACCCGAAAGGGGGGGGGGGCCCACTCTTGATCTTTGCACTGGGCCCACCAATGTCTTAAAACGGCCCTGATTGTAGACAATTAGGACTATACGACAAACTACATTCTTGGTGACATTAAAGGGGTTGACCACTTTATGCTAAATTTTACAAATAGGTAGGAAGCACCAGTATAATCAACTTAGTAATGTACTGATATAAGGGTTTCTGTAGAATTCTCCTCTGCTTTTCAGTACCAATCCTATTCCAACATGGCTGCTGTAGTCTCCACTGAGTAACAACGCACATGGCATGGTCAATGAGTACATGCAAAGTGTTAGGCGATGGACAACGCTGTTGGACAAGTGTAGTCAAGTGCTCCTCCATCTGCAAAGATGTTGGACAGGATCTCTATGTATACATGAACGTCAGCTGCTGTATACAGGAAGCTAGCGAGGCACATCAGGGGACCATGATGACCTTATAACAGTATATCAGTAAGTTCATTATAGTCTAGCACATTTGTAAAAGTTAGGATAAAGTGTTCAACCTCTTGGTTTTAAACATAACATTTTAAGAACTTTTCTGCAGCAATTTTCTAGTGTTTTTTTTTTTTGCACTGCAGCCGTGTGTTTTCTTAAAGGCAATTTTGAAAACTTAAATTCACTACAAATAATGCTTTTTGTTTGATTTGCACTTTTGCTTGTTTTATTTGCACTTTTTGTGTGTTTTTTGGGGTTTTCAAAAAGCCATACAAACTATTTGAAGGGAGCCTAAAGATTTATTCTATTTTCAGCAAACCTTTAGAAGCTTATTCATTGTATATTGACATTTATGCAATTTCTTATGTGTTTAGTAACTGCTAACTGCTTTCAGGATCTTTATTTGCTACGATTGAATGGTAACCTTCATTGTTCACATATAGCAGCTGAAAATTAGTCTTGGACATGTGAAGGACGTATAGGTGCAGGACTGGTTAGTGTACTGCCATCACACAAAGTGGTGGATGCAAGGCTATGCTATGGCAGTCATAGGGCAGTATTAACTCTTTGCTGTTTGTTAATGGCTGTGCGCTTTCTAGGCAAACTGTGCACCTATTAAGACACAGCAACCAACACTTCTTTTAGAGCGGACCTGCACTTCTTGGCCGAATTGCATTCGTGGCTCAGCCATGCGCCTCACCTAGGTGTGACAGCACCCTTATCAGTGCTGTGTCCTGTACCAAGCAATGCACTTGCATGTTCATCACTTGACCAGGGCAAATTTTTATTAACATATAAGTAAACAATGGAAGTTCCTACTGAATGACAGCAAGCAGAGATCTTGAAAACAATGATTTATTGAAAACGTTCTAACTGTTCTTTAAACAAAGAATAAACTTTGCTTGCTAAATTCGAGTCACCAAAAAGCATTTTCTGAAGTGATGTGGAATAAACTCCTAGGATAAGAAGTGGCGTGAAAAATATAAAATACTCAAGTTTTAATTTTAGCGAAAGTTAATAGCAAATCCACTTTGTCCCTTCTTTGAAGATCAGTGAAGATAATCCACGTCTTTGTCTGAAAAGCATTATGATGGATAGGGCAAAACAGGACTCTTGCAAGTGGATGAAAAGAGAGCAGATGGGTAATTGGCATTGAGTGCTGGCCTTCCTTTAGAATAGTCTATTCAACATCACCCAATCATTTCTACATAAAAGAATAGGTCTGTCCTAGAAAGTCCAGTCTGAAACCTCTGCTGGTCATGTATGAAAAGTATCTTTTTTGTTAAATGTTGTAACATTGACCAATACTCTGCAACAATGTTTTAAAATGTAGCACTGCATTTTCATAATGCCCCACAACATGAAGTGGGTTTTATGGCATGTGTAGCCTATTCTAAGTACATCATGCTGGTGCACATACCTGCTGTATTTCTGCTTCAAACCAAATTGTTCAAATGCTTATCAAAGTCTACAGAACAAGAGATTTCTAGAAAATAAAAAAATCTATATGAAAATCTTATATTTAACATTTTGCTAAATATAACATCAATTAAAATGCTCCAAATTCAAATTAAAGGAAAGCTGACCCCCCCCCCTGTTGTCACATTGATTTCTAGTTGGGGAAGAGGTTAAAAAGACGGTTGAAATTCCCGCCCATGCCCCCTCCTTCTGTGCCTGGACCAAACAATTCAGAGATTCCTTCTTTTATCCTGTTGGAAACCCCAGAGTTTCTGAGAATCTGAGAAACGAGGCAATCTTTTCAACTCTCTCTCTTTTTTTGGTCCCAATTTTATATATTTTTTCTGTCTGTAAAAGGTCAATCAGAGGAGCTCATTTTCAGGAGATCATCAGGAGCTTAAAAGGCAGGTTCTTTTAAGGAGTAAGGTAAACATGAGGAGTTATGACTTTCTTCTGTTCTAAGTGAGATTGATATAGTGATAGAGGAAGACGTTTAAGAACCTTCTGTAATCTAAGAGGCTTTAGATTTTCTGTGCAGGTGCTTGTATGTTGTATGTTGTGTTAGTGTTTTGTACTTATACCTTACATTTGAAGGAGTATTTGTTTTCTACGACTATATAGGTTTCTTTTGCATATTAGGTTTGCCAAGGGGTTTATTATGTAAGCACAGATTGTCTTTTTTTAATACTTTTAAGTATATATATTTCTTTCTATATCTGTTATAAGTAGCCTGCTTTCTTATATTCATGTTAACAATAGTAGTGCTGATTTGGGAGTACGGTTTTGTATTTTTACATTAGTGTTTGTATGCCAAAGGTTGGGGAACACTATATTCTTGGATGGACCTTATGATGTAGGCACAGTTTGTCTTTTTTTAATACTTTTAAGTATACTTTTTTTCTTTACTTTGGTGCATATATCTGTTATTATTTATATATTCATTAAACCATAGTAGTCCAGATTTGGGGGTATGGTTTTGTATTTGTAAATTAGTGTGTGTATGCCAAAGGTTTGGGAACGCTATATTCTTGGATGACTACGGTGTTTTGTATAGTATACCAATACAACTTTGTACTTTGTGGAATAGGACTGTAATGATGTGTAAGGCTGATCATATAATCTTTCCAGATATTATAATCTGTATTGGGACTGTATTGTACTAAGTATTGTAATTTTAGAGATTTCCTTGCGTTGTAGGTCCTATTGTGCATGTCTGTAGCATAATCAGAGAATAAAGTACATTTGTAGGTAACGTCTTGTAGGCTCTTTTCTAGGGTAAGAGAGAAAATTCTATACATCACCCTAATACATTGCTGCAAAGAGACCAAAAATGGTTTCTCATTACAGCCATCAATCCATTATAGTCCTCGCTCTTTTTGGCATTTTGGCTGCCATCATGGCCTCTCTTTCAGTTATCCTAATCTTCCAAGTTCAAACCGCTACAAAACAAGGGGATTTCAATGCGGGGCTAGGCCTGGCGGCCGGTAGGATCTTACTGCCAGCTTCGGCAGTACTGGCTGCTCTATGCCTTGCTCTAAATACCAGCTGCCTCTTGCTTTGTCTGCTCCACTCCTATTTCACTGCTGAGGTTTGTCGTGAGGACCCAGATTCCAGGAGGTGAGTAGGTTACACAATAACATAGAAAATGTGACTGTGGACTTCTTTTCAGGAGTGTGGTCTTTGGCTCACTGAAATATAAAATGTGACATTTATCAGACTCTTAGGGGGGAATTTATCATTAGGAGAATATTTGAAGTCAGTTTTGCTTGCATCTATGTTAGAGTACTTTGTGCCACATTTATCAAACGTCACAGGTTGTTTGATAAATGTGACTTGTCCTTAAACCTAACACTTCTGTCTAGAGAAGCTACTCCACTTTTCCTACTCCACCCTCCTCCTGGAGTGAGATTGCGACTATTTTGCGACTTTTTTAAAAAAGTCGCAATGATAAATCTGGAGTGAAACTCATTAACATGGCTAACCACACCCACTTTTCCACCCATATTACAAACTGGAGTGAGTGGTGTACACATGCAAAAAGTCGCAAAAAATTGCGCAAAAAAGTCGCAAAAGCCCTATCGTGCGACTTTTTGAAGACAGAATTCTGGAGTGAAGGTGTGATAAATCAGGGCCTTAGACTCTAGATTTCTTACAATTTCACTAGATCACAGCTTGTTGGAATGTGATGGTAACAAACAGTTTGGTCAGTGTGGCATTGCAAGTGATAATGGGTATCACCAGCACTTGCTAGAAAAAAAGTTAGGGGTTGTTCACATATCAGTTATTTGATCAGTTATTTTCATCAGTTATTGTGAGCCAAAACCACGTGCGGGTCAAAAACACCAAACAGGTGCAGATCTTTTCATTATACCTGATCTCTTTTTAGTGTCCACTCCTGGTTTTGGCTCAAAATAACTGATATGAATAACTGATAAAATAACTGATATGTGAACAACCCCTTAAAGCCCTATTGAGACATTATAAAATTAACTTGATGCTGAGAACCGACTACACAGTGGCCTCCTACCCCCTCATTACACATACAGTAGCTCATGATCTAAGCATGCATTTTGAGAACCTGCTCTTTCCCTCCATAGTCTCTGCCCCAGTTTTCAGATGCTCATCCTTTGTTCTGAGCAGTTCCTGAAAACAATGTCCCAGCATGTAGCTGCTTCCAGCTTGTTAAAATCCACGTCACAGTCAGTATGGGACAGTCCCATCACAGGCAATTTTAGGGAAAGTAGTAATGATTTCAAAAGTACGGCATGTGACCAATTAGCATCACAAAAGAATAAAACAACAAGTCCATGGTTTTGTTTTTCCAAATTTTCATTGCTTATATTTTTGGAGTTATTTGTAGTTTACAAGGAGATGCAAGTCCCTAGGTTACCCTCTTTATGATGTAATGAATTAAAAGGGATGTGCGGTGGCTTAATTTTGATGGCCTCAGGATTGAGGATTAGATTGTGGGGGTCTGGCTCCCAGCAACCCTGCCAATCAGCTGTTTAAAGGAGTCATGATGCTTGTGCAAGTGCTACTTCTTCTTCAAGATTACCTGTGCGCCATTTCCTGTGTAGAGGTGGCACAGTGTAATTACAACTACTCTGCCCCATTCAAGTGGAGACATGTGCAGGTAATTTTCAATGGGAAGCTGTGCTCACATGAGAGCTGTGTCACCTTCAAACAGCTCATCACCCAAGTGCTGGGATCACCCACCGCCAATCTCATATTGATGACTTATCCTGAGATTAGGTCATCAATATTAAGCTACTGCACAAGTTTTCAAGTTATCCCCTATCCACGGAATAGGGGATAACTAACTGATCGGTGGGAGTGTGACAACTGGGACCCCCCCATGATCCTGAGAACCAGGGTCCCAAACCCTGTTCTGATTGAGCAGCATGTTGAGCTTGAGCACCGTCACTCCATTCATTCTCTATGGGACTGCTGGAGATACCTAGTATAGCGCTTGAAAACTTGGCACAGCTCCATAAAATAAAAAAACTTCTGCCACTATTTACCAGGCAGTCAAGATATTTATGCACTCATAGTATTGCACTCAAATGCAGGAAACATGGACTGCGTTCATGCTTTGCCCTGTATTACATTAAAAAAAAGCTTTGCCAATGCTATTTTCTAAGCAGTGGAGCAAATACGTTGGTACGGTCACTTACAATTGGTACTACAAAGATCTGGATGTGTTATATACTGTTGCAAACATTGATATAAGCCAGCAGCACTTATAGATACTAATGTTGGTTACGTTAATGTTATTTTTTCTACTTGCAAGTGGCTACGTTCAAAGAGAACCTGAGAGGTCCTAAAGGAGGACTTTTCTTGATAAACAAGTAACAGACAGGCGAGTTAAGTGTATTGAGTGTTTCTAAAACTAGATGTGCCAAATGTTGGTGCAATTTAAGACAATTTGCACCTAGATTAGTAAATGTGGGCCACTGTGTTACTATGGAGGAGGCAGAAGGACGCATACCCTCTCATGATCTTCAGTCATCTTATGGAAGGGAGCACCATCCGGAAGGGACAAAAGTTGAGCCAAGTATGGGGGAGTGACTTTATTAATATACAAAACAGCACAAAAAAAGGATATATAAGTAAGTGACAATCATTATTAATGCTGGTTTATATTTGCAGTAAAGAGGCCAACACTTTCAACCTTGACTTTACTACACCAACCATCCAACGGCAATGCAGCAAGGCACTTGACTTTTACAGGCAATATATATTACTGTGGCTTCACACTATCGCTATGTATCCGGCAGGCCAGGGGTGGACTGTGAACTTAAAAAAACTGGAAAAAAATAAAATAAAAGTGGCCCCATATTGTAGGCAGGTCCAAATTAACAGAAGGCAAGGGGCACCACAATTAGGTGGGGTCTGCAATACAATAGTGCATCGCAACAGAACCAAATAACACAGTGTAGCACAATGTACTGCCTCAAAAGCTGGCCCTCTGTGGTGACCAGCAATATCCTCCTCCAGTTGTCTATGGAGCAGGGGGCTTAGGAGATGAGGTGCGGGCCACAGCAGTTGAATTCAGGAGGGCATAGGTGGTTGTTGGCTGGGTACATGAGTACCTGAATCTCACAGAGTTAATTACTGTTTAGAGCTAATTATGTAGCTGGTCAGCAGCAGACAGGAGGACTTGGGTGGCCCCCTGGGGCATCGGCCCACTGGGAAATTTCCTTGCAGGGTCTATGGCCAATCCGTCCCTGTGGCAGGCTGCCAGATCTCTCTGTATTCCGGCATTGCTGGAAGCTTAAACGTTGCCGTCTGCCCCATTAACTATAGTGGGGACTGGTGGAGATCCGACTGCAACCCGGTGTGCAACGGTTTTCTTCTGGCTGATTCTCGGCATATTTGCCAGGTTGCAGACAGATTTCTGCCAGCTGCCATTAGAGTTAAAGGGGCCCGCTCCTGGTCCCCGCACTACCACTGCTGCTTCTCCCTGTACACGGATGAAAACATCCGGTGTTGGGGGGGAGCAGCCAATGGCAGGCAGGGACAGGGACGAGTCTCCCTAGCGTCACCTGCAATGCTAGGGAGGCTCATTCCCATCCCCGCCTCCCATTGGCTGCTCCCCCCCAACACCGGATGTTTTCATCGGCGCACAGGGAGAAACAGCGGCATCGGTGCGGGGACCAGGAGTTGTGCCGGGAGTGGGGTAAGTATATTAAAGGGGTATTCTCATCTTAGACAATGGGGGCATATCGCTAGGATATGCCCCCATTGTCTTATAGGTGCGGGTCCCGCTGGGACCCGCACCTATAGCCAGAACGGAGCGGGGAGCGCTGCGCCTGGAGGACCCCAGGTTTCCGGGGGTCCGGCCACCACCAGGCGCAGCTCCCCGCGCCGCTCATAGAAACGAATGGGAGCCGGGCCGTGCATGCGCGGTGCGCTCCCATTCATTTCTATGGAGCCGACGGAAGTAGCCGAGCCAGCACTCGGCTATTTTCGGCGGCCCCATAGAAATGAATGGAGGGTGGCTGCGCATGCGCAGTGCGCCCTCATTCACTTCGGGGGCTCCGTTCTCGATATAGGTGCAGGTCCCAGCGGTGGGACCCGCACCTATAAGACAATGGGGGCATATCCTAGCGATATGCCCCCATTGTCTAAAATGAGAATAACCCTTTAACTGTGAGGGGCCCGGCACATGGGAGGGCTGTTTGAGAAATTGGATAACCCCTTTAATGGGTCTAAAGGACAACATTTAAGCTTCTGGCAATGCCATAATGCCTGCCAGATACATAGCACTAGTGTGAAACTAGCCTTAAATTAAAATATGCTCTTCCTGGAAGGAAGCAGAAAAACATCCAAAAAAAGCAGGCTGAGGAGCGCAGGATACCAAAGTTGCTTTATTCACGTAATGTGTTTTGAAATTGTGCCGCTTTCTTCATCAGACCTGGAGGGAAGGCTCTCTAGCCATCAGCTTTTATTTAGAGGTCAATGCCTTTCAGTAGTTCATGCCCTAGGGTTGCAAGCCATAATAAAAACTGCACACTAGTGAAAAAATAAATGCTATGAACATAATAATACAAATGTGCATCACAAATTTGTTTCCCAGGTGGATCACAATAACATAGTCTTTTCTCTGTAGGTGTGAATGGTTCCTTTTAGATAACCGGAGTATACGGCAATCTGCAGTCTGCCTCTTCTGCCTTGGACTTTCACTATACTTGGCAGGTAAGATATTAGTGGTTTGTATCCAGCAGTAAATTTGCAAAAGCTAACAGTACAGTAGTCGTCGAGTTGGATTTTTTTCTCCTGTGGTCAGTAAAACTACGTACAAGACTATGGTATGACTAACCAAATTTTGCCGATCACTAGCCATCTTGTGCAAATACACTCCGAGTCCCTGATCCAGTGTCAGACTGGGGTATCTAGGGCCCACCAGTAAAATTATTTGTATTTTGGGGGCCCACCGTACGGATACATTCAGATATAATAATAATTTAACAATTTTTTTATATGAACATAGGCTGGTGGAGGTGCTGTACATTGAATATATGTACGTAGTGCAGTAAGTCTACTGTGTTATGTGCCACTTGTGCAGGGGGTGGGAGACTAGGGGCCCACCTTGCTCAGGGGCCCACTGGGGGATTCCCCTGTACCCTTGTGGGCCAGTCCTGATCTGAAGTGTTGATGGTTGGATTGTTTGTATGAACAATCTGAAAGTTTTACATTGTCTATGATTACACATCATGAATAGGGATGAGCAAACTTTAGTTTTTGAAGTTCGAGTTAGGGTTTATGGTGAATTGCGCTATGGATTCCATTACCACGGAACATAACGCAATGCAATGAAGGAATGCACTACAGAATGCCTTTAGAGGCTTTCCATTATGCATTCTGTCATAATAGAAGTCTATGCCCAGCATAACGGATCTGGCCGGTTTCCGTTATGCAGGAGAGGACAGAAAGCATAACTGAACTAAAAGCATATACATTCCTTCATAGAACTGCGTTATGTTCCGTGGTAACAGAATCCATAATGCAATTCACCGTACACCTGAACCCAAACTTCAAAAACTGAAGTTCACTCATCCCTAATCATGAACTGTTGCATGATATTAAATGAGACCTGAGCATGCAGCAAGCAAAATACACTCTGATACATCCCAGACTGGAGGATGAAAAGACTAAAGTGATTTCTGAATTAGGTTTTATTGCTAGCAGTTTATCCCAGAATGTTTTCCATCATGAAGTCTACTATCTACTACATATACTACCGTGTTTCCCTAAAAATAACCCTACCCCGATAATAAGCCCTAGTGCTATTTTGCAGGGTTTTTGGAGTAGGCTTAAAATATAAGCCCTACTCCAAAAATAAGCCCTAAATACAGTAAGCTTCTCCACCGCTAGGTTATGCCAAAGGGACGTTGGTAACATCACAAACAAGGAGAATAGGGTTACGGTACTGGAGCTAGCCTTAAACAAGACGGTAGCAGGCATGATTCACTCACCAAATCACTACTTTAGATGCATCTACTGCCTCCTGTGATACTGTACCATAGAGAGGACACAGGGCCACTGTCAGAGTGGCTCCAGAGTCCCGCCTCCTGAGGCCGCCTCCAAAGTCAGAGAGGAGATAGGGTTTCATTGTCTATAAGAGAGAGTATCAGAGAGAGAGTGCCCCCCACTGACACTACACCACCAATTGTGATTGTAAGTTAGGCTTATGGTTACTATGGTAACCCTTACCATTTTGATTTTTTTGTTCAAGCATAAATGTGTGATTTTTGTTCATGGAGTCAAAACTAATCCCTACCCTGATAATTTTTTTGGAGAAAAAAAAAATAATATACTTAATATTACTGTACTTAGATATAGCATCTAACGTTTTGTGACTTTCTCTCTGCAGCCCTTTCGCTCTACATGTTAATCCTGTTTGAAATTGAAACAGGAATAGCCAGCTCTTGTATCCTCAGCATGGGCTCCATCTTTATGATAGTCACAGTGGCTCATACGCTACACAAAGCCTCACAGGTCACCTGCCAGAACCACGACCAGGCAGCAAGTACACTCTATGAAAATGATTCAGCGCATGAAACAGACCTGAATGATTCTACACCTTCCTCCGACCTCAATGATAAAGAATTGTCCCATGTGCGGCCACATCCTGAGATCCACCGTGAATTCTCCTACCCTCCATTTCTTCAGCAGCAGCAGCAGCAACAGCAGCAGAAGCTACAAACTCTTTCTCCGCTATTCAACAACGCACAATGTGTAGTGAAACAGAACGAAAGTATGTGCAACAGCAACAGGGACGAGCGCTACAACATTCCCAGAATACAACGGACGCTTTCTGTCGAGTCTGGACTCACACAACCAAACAGTAGACCATGGAATGGCGGACAACAAGAGATGAGAACAATGGTACTCCGAAAACCAGGAGTGATCGGGAAGGACTCCACATTAGTATGAGCATGTTCCACCACTGCCGATCCTGCCAGAAGGATATATACATACTCATTTTACCTGTTATGGAACAGATTGAAGGAGGAAGAAAATCCATTAAATACAGTGTAAAACTATGAAGATGCTCAACCAAAGACATCACTGATGGAGCACTAAAGATTGTTAGAATTGTGTAGTACGAAGCGCTTATTCCATTCACTACTGGAGCTGTGAAGGCTGCCATTAGCACTGAAATGAAACCTCAGATTCCAATTTTCATTTTTCAGACTGCCTTTGGAAAATGAAAGGTGGAATGGCATTGGTTGCTATAGACAACTAACCCAGTTTTGATAAATCTCTCCATAATCTTTGTGCTGGTAAAGATTTAGCTTTTAGAGTGTTAGTTGTTTGGAAAATTGTTCATATATCGGTTATTACAAGAAAATGAAACATACTGCTATTTCCCTCCTACTACTAGGAAACCTATGTGTCTGAGTATGTCCACATCATCCACCCTGGGGAGATTTAACAAAATGGGTATAAACGAAAACTGGGTTAGTAGTAACCAATTAGATTCCACCTCTCATTTTTCACAGCTCCTTTGGAAAATAAAAGGTGGAATCTGATTGGTTGCTATCGGCAACTAAGCCAGTTTTCCTTTACACTAGTTTTGATAAATCTGCATTGCATGTCAGTTCCTTCTGATTTTCACACTTTCCAATGCACAGGGCAAAATCTGAGGTAGATCCGTGACAAAATCCACACCTGACACGTGCAAATTCAGAAGAGTTTCTTTCCATCCCATGTGGACTTACTCTATAGACGCACTTGAAGGAATCAGATGTATAATTTGTATTTTGAAAATTAAAGAGGACCTGTCACCACTCCTGACATGCCTGGTTTAATAGCTTCATGCATTCCCCATGTAATAACATTTCTGGAGTATCTATTCTTATGTCTGTATGTTGTGTCATTGCTTTATTATTTCTACTAGAAGTTATGAATGAATGGCTATTAGCCTTCAGTAAAGGTACAGAGGGGGGTGTGTACCTGCACATTCTCACTCTATCCAATCAGTGCTGTGTTCGTCAGACTGTGCAAGTACACACCCCCAACTAGTTACCTCCCCTCTGTACCCTTACTGCAGACTGCTAGCCATTCATTCATAACTTCTAATAGAAATAATAATGGAACGGCACAACATAGAGACATAAGAATAGATGCTGCAGCATTATTACATGGGGAATGCATGAAGCTATTAAAACATTTCGCCAGGAGTGGTGACAAGTCCTCTTTAACTTCTTTGAATACATCAGTTTACATAGGTGTTCCCTGCAGTTAGCACTGCATGTAACGTTAAAGGATCACTGTCATTGTCTGACAAATTATGTGTGTTTTGTGAGGCTACAAAGATTTTTAGAATGGAGGGGCTACTGTGGTCTGCTGACAGCATGCACTTTTGATATGCATAGCAGAGCTAAGAATAGGCAATAAATATACTATCCAAAGCTGTCGATACAAACAGGATTCATTTCACCTAACAAACATAAGCATGCATACTCTGCTAAGCATCCATGTTATTTTATTGGGGTGATGAAATGGTAAAGTTTTTTTACTTCAGTAACCCTTTAATTTTATATTGTATTACTATATGTTGTGCATTTCTATATGGCTTCAGTCTGCAGGCTAATCTCTTGGAAGACTCCCTGGAAATTTCCAGCTATAATTAACCAACTCATCCTCAGAAATCTAAAAGAATGGACACACACAGCATACAACACATACTTAAAGGGGCGTTCAGTTTTTTTTTTGTTAATTCTGATGACATATGTTCAGAAGAATAGGACATAAATATTAGATCAGTGGGGATCCGACTCCCAGCACTACCACTTATTAGCTATTTGCTGCACTGTTAAATAGCGGATGTACATTGTAGAAGTGGTGCAGTGTAATTACAGCTTCCTCTCCCATTTAAAGGGGTTATGGCATAATATACAGTATGCAACAAATGAAAATCAGACATCATATAGTTCATGACAATACCTTCCTAGCAAAGGTCTACTAGATTGTCTTCAGCCTGGCGGCTCAGGGGGAGTGCCCTTTCTGCTGTAGCTCTCTCCCTGTAACTGTCATAGCTTCTAACAGAACATATGGCTGGTGGCTGTTAAAGATTTAAACTGAGCACGTTCAACCAGCTCAGTGAGATGTTAAAAAAATAAGGAAGAGAACAAACAGCAGGTGGCGCTATACAGATACATTTTATTGAATAACTCAGTGGCTATACAAAATTTTTAATTACATGCAATTACAATAGTATTCAGATCCAGATGCTGGTTTGAAAAATGTAGAATATGTTTTGTGACACAACCCCTTTCAATGAACAGGATGAAAAGCTCTAATTACACTGGTAAACACCGAAGTACCATCATGAAACCCTAGACCCCTTTAAATGCTGTAGTGATCTATTGCTAACTATGTCACAGTATATAATGACGAGTAAACTGACATTTGTTCTTTTCTGTAAGGATACTATAGGCTAAACTTATGAACAGAGAGTTTATGAGCTGTAGTACCTGTGTAGTAATATGGTCCAGTATGGTTCACGGAAAGGAAAGGTGACCACACAGCCATGCAGGAGGCACAACAATACAGAATAGAAATAAACAGGTAGAGGAATCAAATAGGGAATGGAAAGGAAAATGAACATTTTGTTTCATCTAAGGTATCTTTTCTAGAATATTGTATAGTGTGTGTTATTGTGTTATTTACTATCACCAATTATTTTTGTAAAGCAAAGCAAATATTTGAGACTGAGGCAAATGTTAAAAATAAAACCTTTTATTTGAGTGATCACAACATAATTGCCAAGATTATACAAACTGGTTCTTTTTAACTTAAATAGACACTAACAGGGTAATTTATCAAACTGGTGTAAAGTAGAACTGAATTAGTTGCCCATAGAAAAAAATCAGATTCCACCTTTCATTTTTGACAGCTCCTTTGGAAAATGAAAGGAGGAATCTGATTGGTTGCTATGGGCAATTATGTCAGTTCTGCTTTACACCAATTTGATAAATGTCCCCAAAATTATTTTACACAGCTTGCACTAATACAGTATTTATGATATTAAGCAACTTAGCAATGCACTTTACAAATTTCTGCATTTTCTACTTGAAAAGCATCGGTAAACTTTCTGCCACTAGGTGTCTTCCATTAAATCTGCTGTCCATCCCCTGTTGTCCTGCTTTTTGCATCTCTAGTAATACAGAGGCAGATAGACAGGCTACAGGAAGTACGTGTGTGAATCCATCTGCTGAAGTGTGCTTTTATGTGGTCACAGGTAGCCTGATTCTCCTGTCATCCAGAGGAGCAGCACTGCAGCAACTTATGTAAGTAAACTGTGCTCTTCCGGCTGCCTACTTCTATGTCATGTCTCTAAAGCCCCATTTACATTTACAGTAGAATCCTGACATTTTCTGGAGTTTACCCGAAGGGGCTGTATGTGTGAACCCACAGATCCGAAATATATGTCCCGGACTTTACCCAGACATTTTCTCCCCAAAGCGCTAGTACTAGCTCCGGAATTTGTCTGAGTGAGTGCATGTGGAAAAAACAGCAGCAAATGTTCCAGAAAAAGTCACAGTGGGCCAAGCCTAGGGACCTGGAACATTTCCTTTGCGGTGAGAACGCACCCAACATGGAACATCTCTGGGGTGATAGCTACGTGTGTGAAAGGCTAACTCTGGAATTGATAATCCAGAAATATTCTGGCATTTAGGTGTAAAAACAGCTTTACTGGTATGCAGTCCAGACATGACACAGAACTAAAGCCAGTTTCAGACAAGCACAGTGTGGGACCGTGATTTTCCTTCCTGAACTCTGTACCTGTAAAGGGACATCACAGCATTATAAGGATTTATAATGCTGTGTGTCCCTGACCAACATCAGCTGTAATGAATTGTACTGGCATAATGCTGTGAGTACAAATCATTACAGCGGAGGTCGGGCAGGGACACACAGCATTATTAATGATTATTATAAATCACAGAGGAACAGAGTACAGGATGGGAAATGATGCTCCCTCACGCAGCAAGTTTCCTGCAGTCATCTCACTTGCCTGAAACTGGCCTAAGCATCCTTAATCAGGTTTTAGTTTGCTATGTAAAGCATGTAGGAAAGTATGGGAACAGAAGTCTTCTTAGCACATTGCAGGCAGACTGAAATCTAAGGGAGACTCCCCCTACTACGGAGACAAAAAAAAAATAGCAGTGCAGCAGAAAGGAAAGGGTTAAGACGAGCAATATGCATCTGGAAGCAGTATGATGAGGCTCTTCTGGCCCAGATTTGTTGGGCAATGAGGACCTAGTAGAGTTTCCAGTTTTTGGGGACACCTCAGGTATGCTTTAAATAAATAGAAGCATCTGAACGACCGGAGATACTACCCTTGTTGATCTTGTGACAAATCAAAGTAATTGCGAAAGTGTGCTGTTATGACACTGTGGTATGTACACATGAATCATATGTTTGATCGCCAACATACAGCTGGGTTCACAAATAGCTGGCCGTTTCTGCTTCAATCCAGAATGCTGGAGGGGAACTGATGCCAGAACTGACCCCATAGTTTTCTATGATCATTCGTAGCTTCCAGCACATCGGTTTTGATGCACATCGGTATTCACTATTGGGTTGCTTGCAGTAATCGTTCCAACAATTGCGAATGGCTCAATTAGAGCATCACAGATTACACTAATGCTCTTCTGTGGATATTGTTATAGAGCTGTCATACTGTTATCCTAGCTACTATTTTACTTGTTATCAGAATAGTAAAAGTATATTTACTATGTTATTACAACAGCAGTAAACTAACAACGGGCTCTCTAGGTATATCTGTCTGTGCTGATCCATGAGTACACTATTTTATATTTCATTTGAATGGTATAGTACTGCCGAAATGAAAAAGAAAAACAGCTAAAAATTATTTTAAAAAAACAGCATTAAAAAAATAACCCTTTCTAATGGAAGTGTCCACAAAAAAAAAAGGTTTATAAATTAAAGGGGTTCTCAGAGCATTAATAAAATATCTAAATATTACTTTACACATTCCCAAATACCATTTATTATTTATAATGTCTCATTTTCTCTAGGAGGTAATCAGGGGAAATAAAATGGCCACAAAACCCATCCTAATGGCCATCAACATAAATGGGCAACTATGTAACGTACAACCCCTTTAAGGACTGTTTGACATTATCTTCTCTTCTCAACAAGGGCAGTAATGAAATAAAAATATCAATATACAGCAGGGTGGCTCAGTGGTTAGCACTGGTGCTTTGCAGAGCTGGGGTTCTTGGTTCAAATCTAACCAAGGCTAACATCTGCATGAAGCTTGTATGTTCTCCCTGTGTTTGCATGGCTTTACTCTGGTTTCATCCCACACTCCAAAAACATACTGATAGGGAACTTAGATTGTGAGCCCCACTGGGGACAGTGAGTGATGATAATGTCTGTAAAGCGCTGCGGAATATGTCAGCGCTATATAAAGTGAGCAAAAAATAAAAATAAATAACACAAAATATCATGGAAGCAACAAGAGCCATAGGAAACAAGTCCCCACATAAACATACAGTGCATCATTTTGGAACTACTGCACCTGTCCTGAATGATTACCCTTTAAAGTATAACAAGTCCAAAACGCATGTGTACAGGTATTTAGTCGGACAGCACAGAGAATCCTTTGAGAGTCTTGTGAATCTGTGCAGGAGGGTAGTAGGAGAGGCAGACAGCACCTACATGCTACCTGCGGCTCTGGACGGCATTCAGCTGATGTTTTAGATTGATAGCTTGCTTTAGGAGGCCGTCGATGCTCTTGAAGTGCACACTGCTGTACGTCATACTTTTAACGGCACTAGGGGAACAAGGAAAACATGAAAACATTTTCAACACATTGATAATCTTCACAATCTCCCAACACAAAACATATAGTTTAACCCCTTAGTGACCACTAATATGCCTTTTTACTAACGTAAACAAAGGGGGTTTTAGCTAAACAGCTGACTTTAATCAATCACTACATTCACCCAAAATGGTGCATTAAAAACTATAACTCGTCCTGCAAAAATAAGACCTCATACAAGTACATTGATGAAAAAACAAAAAAGTTATAGCTCTTGGAAGACGATTTTTAAAAACGTGCGTGGTCACTAAGGGGTGCATCGGTCATCAACTGAATGACATACTATATAGATGGTGTGCCGTATCGGAGGCTACATATTGCTACCTGACTAGGTGGTGCAAAGATCATTCCTACCAATCCATAGGCTCTAAGGAATCATATTCAAGAGAGCCGATTTGCTACAGTATATGGAGAGAGCAGCACATGCATGGTCACCTCTCCATTCCCGGCTGGGCGCTATCTGGCCCCGTTTTTGAGATAGGAGTGGATTCCAGAGGTGGGACCTGCACCTATCAGACATTTATGGGATTTCCTGTGAATATAAAGTGAGACAACCCTTGCAACAAACACCCGTGAAGTAAAGGTGTTGTGATGGCCCACACTCAGGAGAGGCCATCACTAGCTGGTGGTGGGGGTCCTACACCCCTGACAATCAGGTGTGTGGGTGTAGTTCTGTCACCGGAAGTCAGCACCAAAACTATACCACACTGTCAATCAATCTTGTAATGGAGAGAGTTGGTTACTAATGCTTCAATTGACTTGGAGACTGATCTACACCCTGAGGTTAGGCAATCACTTCATAAAGGCTGGACAAACCCATTAACATTCTGGCTAAATGTGTCATTTATAAAAGTTGTTCCCCTTCTGTGGCATACAGGACATGAGTGATGATGGGATACAAGTGTATAGGAAGAAGCCCTCCCATTGAAATAAATTGGGCAGCTTGGGTGTAATTAGACATGCTCACTGTTACGGCGAGCAGGTAAACAATGAAGAGGAGGCAGCGCTGGCACGGTGCGTGCCCCCTCTTCAAACAGCTGATCGGCGGATGTGCCAGGTGTCGGACCCCCGCCGATCTGATATTGATGACCTATCCTGAGGATAGGTCATCAATAAATATAACTCTGAGAACCCCTTTAATGGGTTAGATATAGTCCTCTTTATCTGATGTAAACTGTAATGCCAGTTATATTTTTCAGAGACAACAAATCCTCATTCACTTCTGATCCTGTGTAATTTTACAATATATCCACCCAAACATACAAATCTCTCATAATACAACTAAAACCTGGAACACATACCTGCAGGCATATTCCACAGTATATACAGAGCCTTGACTTTGTTCTTCCCAATTCTGCATATCTGCCTACAACATCAAGACGACAGCAGTTTAGTTACAAAAAAAGAGGAAATGGAGAAAGAAAGAAGACATATGACTGCTATAATGAAGTAGCAGATTAGCTGCGGGTGAGTTCAGTATGGAATCAGCACTGAGGTTCTGCAAATAAAAGGCAATAAATGCAGGTACATGCTCGGCTTTGGAAGGTTAGAAGCACTATTTGGATTTTGGAGAGCTGAAATGGTTTATGGGTGCCATGTTGAGCCTCTGAAGTACCAGTACAGTACCCCATAAAAATGACCCCATTTTGGAAACTACACCCCTTAAAGCATTCATCTAGGGGTGGAGTTTTGACCCCATCTTTATTGTTCCAAAGTTAATATGCGGGGTGAAAATTACAATTTCTTTTCAGATATTCGATTTAAGTGCCAAATATATTGTGCCCAGTTTGCACCACTGGAAACCCCGACACCCCAAAAATTTGTAAGGTGATTTTCCTGAGCACAGTAATACCTCACATGTGGCTTTTGGAATGGAAATAGCACCATGCAAAATTTAAAGCCCATTTACTTACAATATTTGAAACCCCTGACCACATTTTGGAAACTACAGACATTCATACCCAACTTCAGACATTCAGACCCAAATTAATGTGAAAATAGAAAAATATTTTTTTTTTCCCCCAGATGCCCCATTTCAGTGCCAAAAATGTTGTGGCCGGCTAATGTCATGAGAGTCTAATGCTCCATAAATGTAGGGTCTCCTGGATACAGCAATACACAGCAGTCTGCTGTCTGGGCACACGGCAGGGCTCAGAAGGGAATGAGTAGCATACGGCAAAGATCAGTTGTTCGGAAAAACATCAGGATAAATAAAATGGAAGTTTAATTAAATGAAAAATCAAGGGATGTATGATAAAGTTTAAAACACTCTTTCTTCCAAAGTCCAAGTGTCATGTGCCAAACTGGTAGATGTTGTCCTTTCCTATCCTCCTTTTTATAGCACACTCTGTACCCTATTAGGACCTTCGTTTCTTGTTGGCTTGGGGAACTTGGCTAGGGAAAAGCTGCCCTGGTACGGTGCATATGGCCTTGCTTCCAGAAATACTGGGATCCCCCCTTTCTAGTTCCTAAAGATTAGGCTTTTGATAACGACCTCTTGATATTCCAGGAATGTTTCCCATTGATGATATCAGTAAAATGTAAAAAAACAAAGCATTGCCTCAAAAGACATCCTAGGCATGGCCATGTGCTACATTGGGGTGTGGTATAAGATGTCTGTGCTTCAGTAGTCCTTGTTGGGCAGCTTCTTCAGAAGCCTTAAGTTCAAAAAAAGGCCCCAGAACACATGTCCACTGAATCTACAGGGGTCCACCTGTGGGGCCGGGTATATAATGATATGGGGTGACTGGCAATAAACTGTTGGGCATACAGAATTGGCTGGGACAACATGAGCTCAATCAATTCATCACTGAAAAAGTGCTTGAAATGGTCAATCTCACTGAACCCTGTGGTGTCAAACTTTATCCCCAAACTGTCCATGCACTGGTGGAACACTTGTCCCTGTGGTGCTCCTGGGGTGTCTCATGTGCTATATGTTTTGGGACATTTTTATTGATATACAAATCTAACTCTGCCTCACTGACCCTAACAGTTTTTTTTTCAGTTTTAGCAAAAACATTCCCCCCCCCTAAGGCCCCTTTCACACGAGCGTGTCCGGATTTGGTCCGGATGCGTTCAGGAAAATCCGCACGCATCCGCACCAATCCGCACGCAATCGCAGTCAGTTTTGACTGCGATTGCGTACGTTCGTTCAGTTTTTTCCGCGCGGGTGCGAAGCGTTTCAATGCGTTTTTCACGCGCGTGAAAAAAAACTGAATGTTTACAAACAACATCTCTTAGCAACCATCAGTGAATCACGCATTGCATCCGCACTTGTGTGCGGATGCAATGCGTTATTCACGCAGCCCCATTCACTTCAATGGGGCCAGGGCTGCGTGAAAAACGCAGAATATAGAACATGCTGCGATTTTCACGCAACGGCGAACTGCTGCGTGAAAAACATCGCTCATGTGAAAAGCCCCATTGAAATGAATGGGTCAGGATTCAGTGCGGGTGCAATGCGTTCGCATCACGCATTGCACCCGCGCGGAAACATCGCCCGTGTGAAAGGGGCCTAAAGGGCGATTACTGTAGCAACCAGGGACTCACTGATCAAACGTCACAGGCAAGGAGGAGGAGGAGATGCAAGCAGGGTGTAAGAACCAGTGTATGGTGGAGGGGGTGCTATATAAAATGCACCCCCTAAAAAAATTGCCCAAAATACGCAAACACAGACAAAGAGCATCTGATCTGAACAGGGCGGAGATAGATAGAAAGCACTGGTGGTTGATGTCAGTGATTACTGCCTTTGGTCAGTGCTCACTGTCTAACCAATGGCAGAGATGGGACCACTGCAATTGGTCCCTGGGGGATAAACAGGGATGTCTGATGTCCAGGACAATACAACAAACTAAAACTACAGTACCCCTTGCCAGTTCCAAAAAAAAAAAAAAAAAAAAGCATGGTGGGCGCCTAAAAGGAGAAACGTCCACAATAATGCTCCTGTGTATATTCCAGAAGGTAGAAAGAAGGACAGCGCTCTCTGTGTGAAAGGTGAAAACAAAGTGGAAGCCTTTAATCCATCATTTGTGATCCCGTAAATGCAAGGCTTCAGCCACACATTAGCCTTTTTCCAGCAGTTAGACCTCAGCTGGAATTCCACTAATTCTACATGGACACTGGCACAAACAGATACAGTTCATAGTACAGTACAAGCTTGTGTTGTGCCTGCCCACCTTGTGCTGTGCCAGTTCCGGAAGAGACCTGCGGACATGTTCTTGAAGCCTATATAAAGCCACAGACGGCTCGTTGGCAAGGACATACATGCTCTCAGTGAACTTGTCCGTTACTGAAAAAAAATAAAGATTGTTAGATAGAGATTACGGAGTTCTGATGCATTTACATGGCAGCTGGGGGTCTAAAGAAGGTTCTCCGCTCCGCCCCATTTGTGTAATCCTAATAGGATGCCTGTCAGTTATACATTGACAGGCAAAATACTGCGTAATATGGAAGTAGTGCAGCATATTACATCAACGCTAAAATGATCGTATGGAAACCTAATAAAAGTGAATAAAGTTGAATAAAATAGAAATGCACAAAACTTTATCATGAAAAAAAGGACACGGCTGGTATTACCGCAATGTAATGAACACACTATTTAAACCGCACAACACAATGAACACCTGAGTTCACACTTCAGTTATTTGATCAGTTATTGTGAGCCAAAACCAGTAGTGAGGCCTACTGAGAGATCAGGTATAATGGAGAGATTTTACCCTGTTCTAAGTTTTTGACCCAGATCTGGTTTTGGTTCACAATAGGGCTCATTCAGACGGCCTTCAACTTTGCGGAATGGGTGCGGACCCATTCATTTCAATGGGGCAGAAAAAGATGCGGACAGCACATAATGGTTCCGTAGCTAAGACAGAACATGTCCTATTCTTGTCTGCAAAGTGCGGAACGCACATGGCCGGTATCCATGTTTTGTGGATCCGCAAATTACTACGGCCATCTGAATGAGGCTTAACTGATAGAAATAACTGAAGTGTGAACTCAGCCTTCGGGGCCGTTCAGACGGCCGTGTTGTTGCGGATCCGCAAAAATGCGGATGCCGACCAGTGTGTATTCCGCAATTTGCGGAACACACATGGCAGGCACCCCATACAAAACGCCTATTCTTGTCCGCTATTGTGTACAAGAATAAGACATGTTCTATATTTTTCGCAGAGTCACGGCTGGGCGCGATGTAATGCCGCCCATAGAAATGAATGGGGTCGCATCTATTCCGCAAAATTACGGAATAGATGCGGCCCCATTCACACGGTCGTGTGAATGGGCCCTTAGGGCTCATGCACTCGACTGTATGTATTTTGCAGTCTGCAAAAATACGGATGACGTCCATGTGCATTCCGTATTTTGCGGAATGGAAGAGCTGGCCCCTAATAGAACAGTCCTATCCTATATTTATTGAAATGAATGGTTCCACATAAGGAACAGACACGGAAAGAAAATATGTTCGTGTGCATGAGCCCTTAATAAAAGAAAAAAAACCACTGCAAGCAGTCTCGTGCACCCCTCACTTCTTCCACCTAGTAGCCTCACATTACCTTTCTTCACCTTGATCTGCATCTCCTGCTCCTCCATGACCATGGCACTGCTTACACAGTTGGGGCTACTCCTCGCGTCCAGTCCGTCACCAATAGCAATCCGGGTGCAACAAAGCTCAAAGGTTCCGCCTGTAAACCAAAGAGTAACACATGAAACCTACGCGCGTGTATATCACGCCTGCCCTCCCATACTACCCCACACTGAGCTCCACTGGTTACCGCGGCAGTACTAGTCCCAGCAGTGATAGCATCAGGTAGACTGTTCCATGACACCTGACCAGCCTGTTGCGAATCACAGCACGGCCTAGATTATGGACCAATCAAGAGCTGCGTGGTGCGGGCCAATCGGAAGGCGCCTCACATCCAAACACCAGGAAGTGCGCGCCGCTTGTTTGCAAGGTAGCTGGCCTGCTTAACTCCTGCTATGCCGCGCAGCAGGAGGGAGCTGCGCCTTTAAGAACCTGGATAGAAGTCATAGAACGGAGGCCGACCCTTCCACTACACCGGTGGATGGTGGTGAGAGAGCTTGTGCTGCGCCTGTCTGCTTATTATAATGGATCACTAACAGGGATGAATGCATGCTATTGCCCTCTGTTATCAGCCATGCTAGCATGTCTGTAGTCTTCAGTGTTATTAACCTAAATGCTCTGCCCCAATGATGGCTACTTGATGTCACATATCTCTAGATCTGTTAGAGAGCACTTTGGCCCCGCACTCCTATACCTTTCCAATCAATCATGTCCCTGATTCCTACAATGTCCTTAATAAAAAGTTCTAAGAAATCACTTTTTTCAGACTAGGCAAAAAAAAAATAGAAAAAAAAAATGTATGGACTTGACTGACAGCGGATAATATGTCCTAGCATTTGTGATAGATTTGTGTATAAAGAGAAGGAAATAATGCAGAGAGATAGTAATCACAGATATATCATCATCTCATATATAAAAAATGTGAAATCTCCTTTTTTCCCTCTAGCGATGGCAGACCATATGGATACCACATCATGCCACAATATTGATGACGGGACAATAGTCATCCTCAGCATGTATCCGGAAACCCAGAATGGATCGGACACAGAAGAAGAGGTTGCCCAGTTAAATGGTAACTTGAACGTGAAATTATATGACTGATAAAAGTAAACGCAAGTCGCAAGCCATTTTTTGCTCAAAAGTCATAGGCAAATATAACAGGCAGTATAGAGCCATATATAAGTCATGGCACCCCTAAAATTTTTCCACAAAATGAAGTTTTTCTCCCAGAAAATGATTGCAATGAAACGTTTACACGTTTTGTTATGTTTATTTCCTTTGTGTGTACTGGAACAACACAAAAAAAAACTGAGAAAAAAGGCAAATTGGACATAATTTCACACAAAACTCCAAAAATGTGCAGGACAAAATTGTTGGCACCTTTTGAAAATTGTGGGTAGACAACTTTGTTTCAAGCATGTGATGCTCGTTCAAACTCACCTGTGGCAATAAACAGGTGTGGGCAACATAAAAATCACACCTGAAACCAGATAAAAAGGGGAGACTCAATCTTTACATTGTGTGTGCCACACTACGCATGGAGAACAGAAGGAGGAGAAGAGAACTGTCTTAAGGAATTGAGAATAGTGATGAGTGAACTTGTGTTTTAAGTTTGATGTCCAAGGTTCGGGTTATCGAAGAATCCCGTTTTGGATTCCAAATTCCGTTATGGTCCGTGGTCATGGAATCCATAACTGGATTCTTTGATAACCGCTCAACACTACTTGAGAACTAAAATTGTGGAAAAATATCAACAATCTCAAGGTTACAAGTCCATCTCCAGAAATCTTGATGTTCCTTTGTCCATGGTGTGCAACATAATTGAGAAGTTTACAACCCATGGCACTGTAGCTAATCTCCCTGGATGTGGACGGAAGAGAAAAATTGATGAAAGGTTGCAACGCAGGATGGTGGATAAGCAGCCCCAGTCAAATTCCAAGAACTTCAAACTGTCCTGCAGGCCCGGGGTGCATCATTGTCAGCACTCACTATACGTCGACACTTGAATGAAATGAAACGCTATGGCAGGAGACCCAGGAGGACCACACTGCTGACAGCTTAAAATAAGCTAGACATAAAAAAGGCTAGACTGCAGTTTGCCAAAATGTAAGCGAGTAAGCTAAAATTCTTCTTACTAAAGGATTTTGGGTCGCAATGTAGAGCCCATTGTCAGAAAGCTAAGTTTGCGTTCTAGGTCATGGGTCTTCCAGCAGGACAATGACCCCAAACATACTACAAGAAGCACCCAGAAATGGATGGGAACAAAGCTCTGGAGAGCTCTGAAGTGGCCAGCAATGAGTCTGGATCTAAATTCCACTGAACGCCTGTGTAGAGAACTTAAAATTGCTGTTGGGAGGGAGAAGGCACCCTTCAAATATAAGAGATCTGGAGCAGTTTGCAAAAGAAGAGTGTTCCAAAATTCCACTGTAAGAAGCTTGTTGATTGTTATAGGAAGCAATTGATTTCAGTTATTTCTTCTGGGTGTGCAACCAAATATTAAGTTGAGGGTGCCCGTAAATTTGTCCGGCCCATTTTTTGAGTTTTGCGTGAAATGATATCATTTTTGGATTTTTATTCTCTGTTTTTTTTTGTGTTGTTCCCATATACACAAAGGAAATAAACGTGTAATTGTAATAATTTTCCACAGACATAAGGTATAAGGGAAAGATCTGCTCCTGTTCTGTGTATAGAGCTGCACTTGGTTTTGGCTCAAAATCACTGACCGAACACTGACGTGTGAATGAGGCTTTATTCACACAGTCAGTATTCAGTATCGGAAAAACCAGATCCGGCACCATTGACTTAGACGATTTTTGGTGCTGGATCCTTCAGTTTCCCATGCTGCACACAAGTCCGACATGGGAACTTAACGAACCGGAACTCAATGCATTCTGGTGCACTCCGTTCCGTTTTGTTTAGTTTTGTCCCCATAGGCAATGAATGGGGGGAAAACTGAAGTGTTGTGCTGCGGTTTTGAGACCCTGTGCCAGATCGCAAAACCAGCACAATGCAGATGTGAAAGTAGCCTAAATCATGAACAAACCACCAGAGACTTGCAGAGGTTTCTGGGATCTGCTCTGAGACACCAGAGGATGGGACTTCCACGATGACAAGGCAACACTGAGCCCCTTAGGAATACAAACATTTATAAAGTTCCTATCTGAACCTGTCCCCACTACCAATGCCCGGCTTCTCCTTCCTAGCGTCTTCCAGCCCCATAGTACTTTTTCTCCATAACCCAGTGCCTCTGGATGATAACTTCTGGTTCCACCTTGGCACACCTGCATTAATGTCAAATGTTAAGAAGGAGAGCATGCGTGTGCAAAACGGACCTGGCCACAACGTGGACTGGCTAGTTGAAGCTATAGGCGGAGAGACTTAAACCAATAGCACTTAAACCAATCCTGCAGCAGAGGTAGACTAAAGGAGCCGCAAAGGTGATAGAGCTTACAGTTATTTGGGATATGGGGACTGCAAGGTGACCTCTGGCCAGAGAGGTGCTTGCTAGAGAGGCTACACAGGAGTGGAAGGAGACGCAGAACCCCCTGATACAGCCCCAGCCTTTAAAATCCCAAAAAGTCAGTAGAATCCACCAAACAAGAACTTCTTCCCTAAGTCAGGGATTCTGTCTGTGTCTGTCCTCTGCAGGGACAGAAGAACACTAGAGGGTGGTGGAAGCAGCCTTTCTTTGGATTGCATAGTAAAGGGAGAAATCTACAGGAGATCCATAAAAAAAGCTGCGACCAATATGGCACACTGAGGAGATGCTGAGAATTGTTCTGTTCATTAATTGTCTGATCTATGAAGCTATTGTGATTGATCTGAATACTGATTTTTCTCTTCACAGTTGGCCCTTTAAAATATTCAACAACCCTAACCAACAGACAACGAGGAAACATGGTATCTGTATTACCAGCAACTCTGGACTGTGAGTTCCAAATCCAAGGCTTAGTTGTCCTACATGTAATACTTTATATACAATTCAGTTGTTTTTGTAGGATGAGAAAAACATGGCCGCTTTCATCCAGAAACAGTGCCACACGTGTCAACAAGTTGTGTCTGGTATTACAGCTCAGCTTGTTTGACGTGAATGGGGGTTTTGTTCCCACGGCGTTCCTTTTGCAGCAAAACTGACCCATGCCCTTCATTCTCTGGGTCAGTACGATTACAACGATACCCCATATGTATAAGTATCTTATGTTTAAATAGTGTAAAAAGAAATTTAAACTTTGAAAAATGTTTTATTTTTCTTACATCATCATATTCTGACCCCCTAACTTTTTTATAATTACATCCACTGAGCTGTTTAGGGGCTCATTTTTTGCGGGACAATCCATAGTTTTTATTGATACCATTTTGGATTGTGTTTGACTTTTTGATCACATTTTATTACTTTTTTTTGAGTAAGGGAAGTAATGAAAAAATGGCAAATCGGCCATTTTGACCCTTTTTTCCGTTACACAATTCGCCGTATTGGAATTTTTTTTTTTTTTTTTTAGAAGTATGTGCGTTTTCGGTCGCGGTGATACCCATGATGTTTATATTTATATTTATTTTTTAACTATATGGAAAGGGGGGTGATTTAAACTTTTATATATTTTTTTATATGTATTTTTAAACTTTTATTTTTTATTTTTTGTGATTATTTTAAGCATCATATATGAACTTATAATTTTTTTTTTTGAATTTTTCATTTTTAACTATCAGGTATTTTTAGCATGCAATTTTATGTCACGTTTTCTCATTTCTTATCCTGGCCTGCCATCTGGTGGCCAAAATAAGAATTGCAGCATGAACGCTGTAAGCCTTATCAAATCAACTGCAGATGCCCCGATTGGCCACACGGGGCATCTGTAGGACACCTGGACTCGCGCACTTCCGGATTTTAGCGCAATTAGATGCCGTGATCTCACTTGAAGAAACAGCAGAGAATTGCCGGCCATGACGCCCGCTGCACGTGCGAGCGGGCGTCATGTTGCTATATGTACGGCGCGGTACGAAAGGGTTAAAGATAATACAACCGGATCCATTCATAACGTATACAGATGGTTGTATTATCAGTAACTGAAGCGTTTTTGCTGAGCCCTGCCGGATCCAGCAAAAACGCTAGTATGAAACTATCTTAAGTGTTAAAAAAAAAGCTCTGAAAAATATAAAAAAATGTATAAATATTCAAATCAGCCCAACCTTCTTTCGCCATAATAAACAAAAATCATTTACACTGCTGCATCCCAGAACACCTATAGTATTAAAGGGTTTCTGTCATCAGAATTTACCATAGTAAACCGAGTGTCATTTGCAATGCGCAAATGACACCTGATGACAGATCTGTTTGTTTTATACTTTTCTGTAAAGTTGTTAGTGAGAAAACTCCGTTTTTAAAATATGTAAATTAGCTCCCCTAGGTGCAGTAGGCTTGAACCCTGCACCTAGTAGCGGCCGTAATTCCTCCTCTTACCCCTCCTCTGTAGCGTTGATTGACAGGGCCAGGCAGCCAGCTCTTTCGGCTCCCGGCCCTGTTCGAGTCCAAAATCCCGCGCCTGCGCATTGCGATCAGCAATCCGCCCATGCGCGTTGAGCTGCCGGCCGCCTGGCTCCCGGCTTCCTCAATGCGCCCGCATTGCTGATCGCAATGCGCAGGCGCGGGATTTCGGACTCGAACAGGGCCGGGAGCCGAAAGAGCTGGCTGCCTGGCCCTGTCAATCAACGCTACGGAGGAGGGGTAAGAGGAGGAATTACGGCCGCTACTAGGTGCAGGGTTCACGCCTACTGCACCTAGGGGAGCTAATTTACATATTTTAAAAACTGAGTTTTCTCACTAACAACTTTACAGAAAAGTATAAAACAAACAGATCTGTCATCAGGTGTCATTTGCCATTGCAAACGACACTCGGTTTACTATGGTAAATTCTGATGACAGAAACCCTTTAAAATATAAACATATTTATCCTGTACTATGGAAATCTAACTAGCCCATTCACTGCTTTTTTGTCGCTTCACCTCCCCCCAAAAAATAGAATCAAAAGTGATCAAAAAGATGTACATACTCCAAAAATGTGTCACTGAAAACAACAGATCACTCCGCAGCTCCATAGATGTAAATATAAAAAAGTTGTGGGGTCAGAATATGGCAGTGCAAAGCAAAAATAAGTTTTTATTTTAAGTATTAACGCAACAAAAAATTACACAAATGTGATATTGCTGTAATTTTACTGACCCAGAGAATGATGGGAGCAGGTCAGTTTTACCACCTAAAAATGAAATCCACAAAACTATGGCATAATAGTTTTTTTCCATAGTCACCCCATTTGGAATTTGTTTCCAGATTCTCACTACATCATATGCCATATTAAATGGTGCCATTAGAAAGTTCAGCTTGTCCCGCAAAAAAATGTGATTAAAAAAATAAAAAAGTTATGGCTCTAGTAGGCAGGGAGTAAAAAAACACAAATGGAAAATCCTAGGGTCTTGAAACGGTTAAGAGCAGTGGTTGGAAAATAATCAAATCCTTTAAATGTTACTGCTTTAAGTTGTTTCTCATAGAGTTTTATATGACAAGATATGTATAGGGTATTCTTCTAATAGATAGATCACTGATTCGTGGTGTCTCTTGCCTCACCCAGCCCTTTCGGTGCAGCAGCTTGCAGCCCAGGGAGAGCTCACTCAGTTAAAGGAATATCTGCAGAAAGGTATGTTGTGTAAACCTCATGACAACTGTTTGTGAAGGAAACATGGACAACCTGCTTTCTTAATGAGCCTTTTGGTTTCCTCCTAGATGATAGTTTTTTAAACCGACCAGACGAGCGAGGCTTTACTCCTTTAATGTGGGCAGCTGCTTTTGGTGAGATAGAGACTGTCCGTTACCTCCTAGAAATGGTAAATGAGAGAGATTTCTGTTACTTTCCAGGAAAATGCTATGCAGACACAACTTATTCAGTATATGTTTCATTGATAAAGTTAAAGCGTACCTAACTTTTCCACAAGCTGTGCATTAATCAATAATACAGTGTGTGTACATGAAGAATAACACTATTTCCGGCCATTATATGACTTGTATCTACCATTTTTAGCAGTTTTCCTCTGTGCAAAGGAAATATCTAGTTTGCTGGTCTCCCAGACATGGTAGATGAATACTAGCTTCCATCCACTGGACACAGAAAGTACATGAGAATCTGCTTCCTAACCTTCTCTTATTTTGGGGAATACAGTCATGGCCAAAAGTTTTGAGAATGATACAAATATTAATTTTTACAAAGTCTACTGCTTCAGTTTTTATAATGGCAATTTGCATATACTCCAGAATGTTATAAAGAGTGATCAGCTTAACAGCAATTACTTGCAAAGTCAATATTTGCCTAGAAAATGAACTTTATCTCCCAAAACACATTTCAACATCATTGCAGCCCTGCCTTCAAAGGACCAGCTAACATCGTTTCAGTGATTGCTCCATTAACACAGGTGTGGGTGTTGATGAGGACAGGGCTAGAGATCAATCTGTCATGATTAAGTAAGAATGACACCACTGGACACTTTAAAAGGAGGCTGGTGCTTGGCATCATTGTTTCTCTTCTGTTAACCATGGTTATCTCTAAAGAATCATGTGCAGTCATCATTGCACTGCACAAAAATGGCCTAACAGGGAAGAGTATCGCAGCTAGAAAGATTGCACCTCAGTCAACAATCTATCGCATCATCAAGAACTTCAAGGAGAGAGGTTCCATTGTTGCCAAAAAGGCTCCAGGGCACCCAAGAAAGACCAGCAAGCGCCAGGACCGTCTCTTAAAAGTGTTTCAGCTGCGGGATCGGGCTACCAGCAGTGCAGAGCTTGCTCAGGAATGGCAGCAGGCAGGTGTGAGTGCATCTGCACGCACTGTGAGGCGGAGACTCTTGGAGCAAGGCCTGGTCTCAAGGAGGGCAGCAAAGAAGCCACTTCTCTCCAGAAAAAACATCAGGGACAGACTGATATTCTGCAAAAGGTACAGGGAGTGGACTGCTGAGGACTGGGGTAAAGTCATTTTCTCTGATGAATCCCCTTTTCGATTGTTTGGGACATCTGGAAAACAGCTTATTCGGAGAAGACGAGCTGAGCGCTACCACCAGTCTTGTCTCATGCCAACTGTAAAGCATCCTGAAACCATTCATGTGTGGGGTTGCTTCTCAGCCAAGGGAATCGGCTCTCTCACAGTCTTGCCTAAAAACACAGCCATGAATAAAGAATGATACCAGAATGTCCTCCGAGAGCAACTTCTCCCAACCGTCCAAGAGCAGTTTGGCGATCAACAATGCCTTTTCCAGCATGATGGAGCAACTTGCCATAAAGCAAAGGTGATAACTAAATGGCTCAGGGAACAAAACAGAGATTTTGGGTCCATGGCCTGGAAACTCCCCAGATCTTAATCCCATTGAGAACTTGTGGTCAATCATCAAGAGACGGGTGGACAAACAAAAACCTACAAATTCTGACAAAATGCAAGCATTGATTGTGCAAGAATGGACTGCTATCAGTCAGGATTTGGTCCAGAAGTTGATTGAGAGCATGCCAGGGAGAATTGCAGAGGTCCTGAAGAAGAAGGGTCAACACTGCAAATATTGACTTGCTGCATTAACTCATTCTAACTGTCAATATAAGCTTTTGTTACTCATAATATGATTGCAATTATATTTCTGTATGTGATAAAAACATCTGACAAACACACATAAAAACCAGAGGGCAGCAGATCATGGGAAAATATAATATTTGTGTCATTCTCAAAACTTTTGGCCATGACTACAATATCTGCTTATGAAGAGTGCCTTAAACAGCATGAGGAGTCTTATAGGCCAGGCAGTGCTCCTCTGGAATTCTGGGAAGAAGGTATGAGCTCATTTGCATACCTTCTAACCTTCTCTTAGTCAGTCAGAAGCAGCCTCGGGATCAAGGAGGACGTTACAGAGAAGTACTGACCTGTATGGTGGTGAATAACGCACTTGTGCTGAGGTATAAACTTCCCATGTAGCTGCAGCAGTCTTTTCCATATCATCACCACGACGGCCTGACAAGGAGATTGACCCCTGACCTCTGTAGGGGCAGGAACAGAGGTTTAAAAGGACCCCTCCCACCACCAACACCAGTGTTTCCTGTCCCTACAGAGGCCAGGACAGAGAAGGGTCTCCCTGCATGCAGGGAGATCAAGATATGGAAAATCGTGTTAAGTCTAGTGTTGCTGTGCACTTATCTCTGCCCCTTCTTGCCTGTGGTCTTGTACTAACGCTGAGCAGGGGGTGATGAAGAGGTCTCATCCTGGTTAATCCGGGGCCTGTTCCTGGCGACGTCTCCCTCCTTAACCCTGGTGGTTTCAAGCAGGGCTTGCGCATGGGAAGCCTCGCGCGCCCGCATATGACGTCATTTCCGGCGCGAAGTACGCGGATTGGCGGTGTCTGCATCCGGACAACAGGTATTTCACGCGGGAAGCCACGTATTCCACGCTGGTCTGAGGTCTGCTCACCATGTCTGTTCCTGAGCCGCAATCTCCCAGAGAAGCCCGATGCTCCCATACCGCCGTCCGTAAGTCCCCCTCTGTGGGGGTCGCCAATATTTTTACTCTATTTCTTGGGGTTGCACTCTTCTGGTCAGGGGGTTTGGTCCTCCCTCTCCTAGATTCACAGTGGTGGCAGCTCTATCTGTTTGAGCTGGTTGGTTTGCCTTACCACTGACGGGGATTTTCTGTCTCATCCTTAGGTATCTAAGGAATCCCAGAAAAAGACCAAAAAAACCTGTGCGGTGTTTACCATGTGGTAAAAAATTGGCTGACACCTATGCTAAGAAATTATGTAAAGAGTGCATTTCTAATATCATTAGAGAAGAACAACCTTCTTTAATTGAGGAATTCAGGTCTATGGTCCAGGAGGAGATCAAAGCCTCACTTTCCAATGTTGCTGCACCACAACCGCATCCTCCACCTTCTAAACGCCAGAAATTGGCCTATCCTTCATCATCAGATTCCGAGGGCTTTGATGAAGAAGCCTCTTCCTCTAAATATGGAGAGGAAGAGGACTGCCATTCAGGATCTGATTTTTTTTGGAGGGGAGCAAGAAATTCTTCTTTTCTAATGATGATATGGCGGAGCTTTTAAGAGCTGTCTGAGCTACTATGGGAGTGGAGGAGGTACAAAAATCCCACTCTATACAAGAAGAAATGTTTGGCGGTCTAAGGGTGAAACGTGGTAAAGTATTTCCCATCAATGAGAACATCAAGGAGATGGTCCTTGATGAGTGGGCGGACCCAGAGAAATGTCTGGGCGTGTCTAGAGATTACAAAAATCGCCTTTTGTTTGATCCTATTGAATCTAAGATTTTTGAGGAAATTCCAAAAATTGACGTCCATGTAGCCAAAGTCATTAAAAAGACTTCCCAACCGTTTGAGGACGCGTCACAATTGAGAGACCCCATGGAAAGGAAGGCGGATTCTCTGTTGCGAAAATCTTGGGAGATGGCCATGTTCAATACCAAATCTAATATTGCTGCCACATCAGTAGCAAGATCTATGGTTCTCTGGATCAATGAACTCGAGGATCATATTAAAAACAAAACACAGCGGCAAGAAATTCTAGGTTCCCTCCCATTACTCAAATCTGCCATGGCCTTCCTTGCGGATGCTTCTGCAGAGTCCATCCGATTTTCAGCCAGGGATGCGGGTCTTTCCAACGCTGCCCGCAGAGCTATTTGGATGACATCCTGGTCCGGAGATGAAGTCTCACAAATGAAGCTTTGCTCCATTCCATTCTCTGGAGAATATGTCTTCGGCCCAGTCTTGGATAAGATCTTAGAAAAGGCGGCTGATAAGAAAAAAGGCTTTCCTGTTTCCTGCTTTCCAATACTACCCAGGATTGCTCCTTCAGGGGGAAAGGTAAATCGGGACGCTGGAGTTATCACAAAGGAGGCAAGGGAAGAGGATTTCTCCTTAACCCACAATCCAAATCTAATGATAAACAGTGACGCCAAAGTAGGGGGCAGGCTGAGGAATTTTCTCACAGCCTGGGAGCAGACAACCTTAAATACTTGGGCCTGCAGTAACAAGATAGAATTTTCCTCAGTCCCCCCCCCCCCCCCCCCGAACAAATTTCTCATTACAAACCCAGGCTCTCTTTCGAATCAAAAACCGATCTGGAATGGTGTCTGATCTTCTAGGAATGATCTTCTAGGAATGAACGTAATTGTAAATGTCCCATTACCACAGCAAAGGAAGGGTTATTACTCCACACTCTTCCTAGTAAAGAAAAAAGAGGGAACATTTCGGACTATCATAAATTTAAAATTCCTCAACAGGTACATCACCTACAGAAGGTTCAAGATGGAGTCCCTGGGCTCTGTAATTCCGTTGATAAAAAAGAATGCTCTGATGTGCACCATAGATCTAAGAGACGCATACTATCATGTGCCCATCCATCCAGAGTCTCAAAAATTCCTTTGGTTTGCAGTACGGGATTCCTCAAATTCCATTCACCATTTTCAATTCACAGCGCTTCCTTTCGGGGTTTCATCAGCCCCAAGGGTATTCACCAAGCTGGTCGTCGAAATGGTGGCGTCTTTGAGACAGAGGGGTATGATCCTGATACCTTACCTGGACGACTTCTTCCTAGCCACCCTGAAGTCCCTGGATAGTGAACGACAACAAATCATCTCTAGTCCTGTCCTCTACAGTCCGTTTCCTAGGAGTTCTGCTGAACTCTCAAACTCAGACAACGACTCTTCCTCAAGACAAAATACTCTCCAACATAAAGAAGACCAAATCATTTCAGAAAAGGAGAAACTGTACAATAAGAGAAGCGATGAGTCTTCTGGGTCTTTTTTCCTCCTGCATCTCTTTGGTAATGTGGAGCCAACTTCATTACCGCAAAATTCAATCATGGATCCTCAAGGTTTGGAACAGACAGCAGTTATCATTTGACAGAATTGTTCTCATCCCGGGAACAGTGAGAGCTTCCCTCTCTTGGTGGATAGACTATCAACATCTAACGAGGGGAGTAGTCTGGAAGAAGTCTCCACAGATCCAGATAATTACAGATGCCTGCCTGCGGGGCTGGGGCGCGAAGGTTGGGGACTGTATTACCAAGGAGTTTGGCCTCAGTCAATTGCAGCCCAATTTTCAAATTTCAGGGAGCTACGTGCCGTCTGAGAAGTCCAGATGGCAGCAGGTCAGTGTCTCCAAAATCGCCATCTCAAGATCTTGTCAGACACACATCAAGGGGGGCACCAGATCTCCGGGTCTCCAGACCATTTCAAACAAGATCTTTCTTTGGGCAGAAAATCATGTAAGTTCCATCTCTGCGGTTCATCTGAAAGGAAGTTTGAACCTAGAAGCAGATTTTCTAAGCCCGGAAAACCTGGACCAAAAGAGTGGTCACTGAATTCAGAAACTTTCGGCTTACTAACACAAAGATGGGGTACCCCGGATATAGACTTTTTTGCCTCAAAAAGAAACGCAAAGGTGAAGAGGTTCTGCTCTCTAGATCCTCGGGGCAATCCCTGGGCGATAGATGCGTTCTCACTAACTTGGGACTGGAACCTATGCTACGCCTTTCCCCCCCTTACACTCATCCCCAGGGCGATTCAGAAGATCCAGCAAGACCACACTACGGTCATCGTGATAACACCGTTCTGGGTAAAGAGAAGTTGGTTTGCACCTCGAAAGAAGCTGTCTATCTCTGAGCCCTTGACGCTATCACTGAGGAAAGATCTTCTTCGCCAAGGGCGTACTACATACTCATACAGAGTTTTTGAAGCTAACAGCTTGGATCCTGAGGTCCACATCCTGAGGAGTCAGAGTCTGTCAGACGGTGTAATCACCACTTTAAGATCTTGTAGGAAGCAAGTCACTTCTGCCTTATCTAAAAATCTGGAAAAGATTCTGCTCCTGGGCCAATGATCTGTCACCAAATTCAGGAAGACCCCAAGTTCAAAAAATCTTAGATTTCCTACAGTGCGGACTTGACATGGGTCTTAGACCCGCCACTCTAAAAGTGCAGGTGTCGGCCCTCAGCTGTTTCTTCGACTGTGACCTTGCTAACCATAGATGGATAAAGAGGTTCATGAGAGCTGCAGTTAGGATTAGGCCTACCCTTCGATCTTGTGTTCCATCTTGGGACTTGAACATCGTCCTGACGGGCCTCACCTTAGCACCTTTCGAACCTCTGGTAGACTCTTCACTGAAACTACTTTCCTTCAAAACTGATTGCGATCACTTCTGCCAGGAGACTAGGCGAGATAAAGGCTATCTCCATAAGAGAACCTTATCTTAAAATTCTGGACGACAGATTAGTCATCAGATTAGATCCAGGATTCTTACCAAAAGTTTTCTCTAACTTTCATAGGGACCAGGAGATTATCCTACCTTCCTTTTGCTCTAACCCCTC
Source organism: Rhinella marina (assembly GCA_900303285.1). Classification (NCBI taxonomy): domain Eukaryota; kingdom Metazoa; phylum Chordata; class Amphibia; order Anura; family Bufonidae; genus Rhinella; species Rhinella marina. The sequence continues at coordinate 59,883 of ONZH01013631.1, forward strand.
CAATGATAGGGAGGTTGCATTTCATTCTTTGGACGTTACGAGAACGGTTCTCAGATATTTAGAGTGTACCAAGGAGTTTAGGAAATCCGACTGTCTTCTTCTCCAGTGTTCTGGGAAAGGCAAGGGCTATAAGATCTCGAGATCCTCCCTAGCTAGATTAATCCGATCTACTATCTCCATGTGTTATGAGATCCAGGGCCTCCCTTGTCCCTCTAACATTAGGGCCCATTCTACCAGGGCTATGTCATCTTCCCAAGCTGAAAGAGCAGGGGCTTCCTTGGAAGATATTTGCAAGGCAGCCACCTGGTCGAGTGTACATACTTTTATGAGGCATTACCGTTTAGACCTCTCTAACTCCTCTGCTCTGTCTTTCGGACGGAAAGTCCTTCAGGCAGTTGCCCCCCCCCCCCCCCCTTAGGAGTTATTTGGTATGTCTCCTTGTCAGGCCGTCGTGGTGATGATATGGAAAGCCGGAATTAGACTTACCGGTAATTCATTTTCCATGATATCACCACGACGGCATGGCATCCCTCCCCCTTTTTTGTCCCCTTTTGGGGGGATTCCTTCCTGGTAGGTATGAAGTAAATACCTTCCAAAAAAAAAAATAAAAAATCAATGATGAAAATACCGTATTTTTTTTTCTTGTTCTTTTCCACCAATTTGCTTGCTCTGTTATTTGGTAATCACTGGTGTTGGTGGTGGGAGGGGTCCTTTTTAAACCTTTCTCTGTTCCTGCCCCTACAGAGGTCAGGGGTCAGTCTCCTTGTCAGGCCGTCGTGGTGATATCATGGAAAATGAATTACCGGTAAGTCTAATTCTGGCTTTTGTCTGTGTGTCACTTCTGTCTCACTTCAGCTCCTGAAAACATATTACAGATTTTGTTATGTTTACTTGTACTATTGATTTATGCAAAGTTGTGTGAAAAGTGAATGTCTATTTAAAGGGACTTGACACCTCTCCTGACATCTCTGTTTTTAGTAGCTACTTGCATTCTCTATGAAATAACAATTGTGGAGCATCATTTCTTATATTTCTAAGGTGTGCCATTCCTCTATTAATCTTACTAGAAATTTATGAATGAATTGCACTCCGTCACCAATAAAGGTCCAGCTGAGTGTTACCAGTTGGGGGTGTGTACCTGCAGAGTCTGGCACTGATTGGATTATGTCAGACTGTGCGGACATACCCCCACCTCCCAAACCTTTATTGCTGACTGCTGGCAATTCATAAACTTAAAGTAGGAATAATAGAGGAATGGCACAATAAAGAGTCATAAAAAAAAGACATGTCAAGAGAGGTGACAGCTCCTCTTTAAGCAAGCATTAGGTAGTTGAGAAGTTGCAGGGCTATGGAACTGGCTCTAACACTTACACACAAAGGTGCTGGACAAGAGAGCTCTGATTTCTGTAATGTGACAAACCCTGCACCTATGTTCCCATGACATGACCAGGACACGTGCCACTCGTTATATTAATATCAATGCAGCACAATAAATACATTACTGCAGTATTAATATCTGTTCATAGGGAGCAGATCCTCACATCCTGGCCAAGGAGCGAGAGAGCGCCCTGTCTCTGGCAAGCACTGGAGGATATTCCGATATTGTGACTTTACTGCTGAATAAGAAAGTGGACATTAATATTTATGATTGGGTAAGGCAAGGTGTCGCTAGTATATAGTAATGACTGTTCCTATATCCATGTGACCACGATTCAGAACAGCTTAATCCAAATCCCACAAGCAGTCACACTGTTACATTGCTAAAAACTAACAAATCTAGCTGTTGTAGATCCTCATGGAGATCCTCATTGCGGAATAGATGCGGCTCCATTCACTTCAAAGGGTGGCTCGCGATCTTGCCGAGCCGCGTTTCCACAAGAAAATATAGAACATGTCCTATTCTTGTCCGCAACAGTGGACAAGAATAGGCATTTTGAACAGGGCGCCCGGCCGTATGTTCTGCAAATTGCGGAACACACGCCGGGCGGCACCCGTAGTATTGCGGTTCTGCATTTTTGTGGACCCGCAATACTACAGCTGTCTGAATGCGGCCTTAGACCCTACCGATACTGAGAACAGGGGTCCCATTCCCCCCTCTATACTGTAGGGCAGATCGCATGCATGCTGATGCCCCATTCATTCTCTATGAGACTACAAGAGATAGCTGAGTACAGTGTTCGGCTATCTCCAGCAGAGAATCAGTGGAATGTGTTCTTGGGATTGTTGAGGTCCCACCAGTCTTACGCTTATCCCTGTGGAAAGGAGATAACTTATTTTAACTGGAATATATCTTTAAAAGAGTTGTCCATATTTAACAATCTCTTTTTATAAGAAGTGTTCCCGAAAAATAAGCTGATCACAGGGTTTCCTAGTAGCACACCCAAAAATGACCTGTGTTGGGGAGAACCTGGCAACAGTGTTCAGTTAATGTGTCCAGTAATGCACAGAGGTGCTGGGTTCTCCAGAGAGAGAGATGCCTTTTTGTAGCTGGACTTTGCTGTAACTAATTGATTGAGATCCTAATGGGGTTTAAAAGAAGTTAGGCCTGATTGACACGACTCTGCTCAGCCCTGGAAACATGGCCCATGTGTCAGCTGCGTCTCCTGGCCCGACCGTGGCGACCCTGACCCAAACTAACTGTATCATAGAGACTTATGGTGCAGTCAGTTCCTGTCTGATTGCGGGTCTACATGAGAGTACAGTACAATAGAACCCAGATCCGATAGGAACTGACTGTGTCATAAATCACTATGCTGCAGTCAATTTGTGTCAGGAGATCTGCGGTCGGTCTGGGAGATCCGGTCCACCACACGAGCCGCATTACCCAGACCGAGAATGGTTGTGTGAATCAGTCCCTAGTGTTTTCATATAGTTACAAAGTTATATCATTTTGAGTCCTATTTTCCCGCTACTATAGAGTCTATACTGTGTATTCTTCTATGCTGTACTTTTATTTTGTTATATAAATTTTATGTACATTTTATATATCAAGACGTGTTTTATAATTGGAGATGAGCACGGTAATATATCATCATAGGACAGAAATGTGAAAACCACTGCACCCTGTACTGTCTGCACAATGCTCTCTTAGACATTAACAACTCGTCTTCCTTTATAGGGGTTGCTCCTTTACTCATTGCCATCCACTGTAGTAACCTATCTCTGGCAGTCCCATATAGTTGAATGGAGCAGCAGTGCACAGGCGTGACTGCTGCACTATTCAACCGGAGACCATGTCCTCGTCATTAGTAGTATGGTCCCAGCGATCAGACCCCTGCCATTTATCTCTGTGGATAGGAGATCATTTTCATGGGACAACCCTTCAAATAGCTGACATCAAGTCACTGTTAGCAGCTGGGGTAGTGGCCTTCTTTTACTTTCATCCCTTATTCTACACTGTGAAGGATTAGTCTTATGACGAAGCAGAAATGTACAGATTGTATGTACAGTGATACATATGAATTATGAATTGTTTTTCTTTTTCAGAACGGGGGCACACCATTACTGTATGCAGTGAGAGGGAATCATGTCAAATGTGTGGAGGTGTTACTAGGTACCTATGTATTTATAAGTTTATAAGTATAGAAAAATACTTGTGGAGACATTTTGAGTGACGTTGGGTCATATCTAGTGTTGAGTGAAGCGAGCTTCGGATGCTTAATCCGAAGTCGCTTTGTTCAAAACTACGGAATAATACTGTATGGAGATCCGTCTCCATACAGTATTAGAATGTATGGGCTCGTGCGTGACTTTGTTGAATAACTTTGGTAGTTGATTCTTAAAGTGGAAAACCACTTTAAAACTTGAAACCGATCTCTACTTCAGTTCCGAGGTACTAGTCGGAACTTTTATTTTAAAGGGGTTTTGCCATCACAGACAATGGGGGCATATTGCTAGGATATGCCCTCATTGTCTATTAGGTGTGGGTCCCACACGGAGAACAGAGCAGGGAAATTAGTGAAGGGCGCACTGTGCATGCGCAGCCACCCTCCATTCATTTCTATGGGGCCGCCGAAAATAGCTGGGCGCTGGCTCGGCTATTTACGTTGGCCCCATAGAAATAAATGGAAGCGGGGGCCACGCATCTGGGGTGTGCTCCCATTCACTTGTATGGGAGCAGCGGGGAGCTGTGCCTGGTGGTGGACGGACCCTGGGAAACCTGTGGCCCTCCCCGCTCTGTTCCCGTTGTAGGTTGTAGGCACCTATCAGACAATGGGGGCATATCCTAGCGATATGCCCCCATTGTCTGTAATGGGAATACCCCTTTAAATAGAACATTTAAAGTGCTTCTGTCAGAAGATTTGTACCTATGAAACTGGCTGACCTGATACATGTGTACTTGGCAGCTGAAGGCATCTGTGTTGGTCCCATATTCATATGTGCCTGCATTGCTGAGAAAAATAATGTTTTAATATATGCAAATGAGCCTTTAGGAGCAACGGAAGTGTTGCTGTTACACCTAGAGGCTCTGCACTCTGCAGCCCCCTCTCCACTTTGATGGACAGGGCCAGGCGTGATGACGTTTACACTGTCTACCCTATCAATAAAAGTGCAGAGGGTGCGGCAGTTGCAGAGAGAGCAGAGCCTCTAGGTGTAAAAGCAACGCCCCTGTTGCTCCTGGAAGCTCATTTGCATATATTAAAACTTCATTTTTATCAGCAATGCGGGCACATATGATCATAGGACCAACACAGATGCCTTCAGCTGCCAAGCGCACATGAAACAGGCCAGCCAGTTTCATAGATAAAAATATGCTGACAGATGCCTTTTAAAGGCTATGTACACCTTTGGAGTCAGTTTTTTTTATGATTGCATTTAACTTTTTTTGGCTAAAAATCATATTTTCAATTGGCCTTTATTAAAAATATTGAGCTGTTCAGTCACAAAGGGTTAACGTTTTTTCTAAGTCTGTGCTTTCACTTTGTGCTCTCATCTAATAAACCTTATTCCTAAACTACTAAGAGGTCTTAAACACTTATTTAAGCCACATTCTTATCATTAAAATAAGGATTGAGCTTTACTGAGTGTTTATGAGGTCTTAGAGCACAGATAAGAAGTTCGTCTGCTGCTCAGATGACGGAATTGACCTAAATCCACAGGCAGCTAGTAGAGCATCTCTGCTCTGTACACAAAAAAGGATTCCATATTGTTAATAAAGTCCAATTGAAAAAATGATTTTTAGCTCAAAATAAGTATAATGCAATAATAAAGAAAAATGCCCCCAAAGGTCTACATATCCTTTAAGCATATTTTAGTAAAGAATGTGATTGGCATCCTATAATTTTTAAATGAATTTTTAAATTAACCACTTAGAAGATTGGCCCGAGTACTAATTGTCCCTTTTATATGTACAGAGCGAGGAGCGGATTTAACGATGGAGGCAGATTCCGGATACACTCCAATGGATCTTGCTGTTGCACTGGGACATAAGAAAGGTATGCTAAACAGTTATTGCAGATCACTCAGAGGAGAAAAATGACATATTACAGGCGATCACAACCTAATATTTAATAAAAAATAGTTGTGTCCTAATATTACACTGGCCAATTATGGGCAATGCGAGCACCGATGGATGGATGGATCCATCGGCACTCGTTTGCACCAGCCTGATCAACACAGGCCAATGAAAATCAGTTCTTTTCATTATTTAGGAGCACATCTAGGCATGTGCTGCCGATAATCAGGCATCTTTCATCCTGATAAGAGATGCTCATCATCCAATGATCGAGCAGTCTGATAGGGCTCACAACAACCATGGGTATAGGGCCTACTAGAAGTATCATAGTAATTTGAAAGCATAAGTATAGTTGTAGCGCTTGCATACATCAGTAGTTGATGTGAATGGGAAACTTTGTAATATATATTATTTGGGAAAGTAAGGCAGTAATTCACGTATAGTAAACAGAAAATGGGGAGGAGGGGAGGCTGTGGCAGAACCTGTCCCTCAGTGTCTGTGCGCTGTTAGAAGGAAGGTGAGGAATCAGCCTGTATGTAAGACTGCATGAAGGGGAAGAAAAAGACCCCAAATATCAGTTACATACATTTCTGGCTGCGCTTTATCTAATCTGTATCTACAGCTGCCAAAGCAGGAATTGGGATATTTGTTTTGTAATGATATTCATGCTTGAAATATTGGCTTTTCCATGCTCCACCATGTACAGTTCATGAGTGAGCTTTGTCTCCACAAGAGCAAACACCGTTTTCCTCTGCAAGTGTGCATTTTTTTTCCCATTAAAAGGGTTGTCCAGGATTAGAAAAACATGGCTGTTTTCTTCCAAAAACAGCGCAAACCCTGTCCACAGGTTGGGCGTACTATTGCAGTTCTGCCCAATTGACTACAATGGAGCCAAGCTGTAATACCACATTCAACCCATGGACAGAGGTGGACAGCCATGTGTTTCTGATCTTGGACAACCCCTTTAAGGCTAGAGCTACACGGCGACAGTTGTCGCAGCCAGGATCCCTGAGTAGCGGGGATCCCATAGAGATGAATGGGATCGCCGCGGCAGTTGCAAGAAATCCAACACGGCGGCGATCCCATTCATCTCTATGGGATCCCCGCTACTCAGGGATCCTGGCTGCGATGGGTGTCGCGCAACAACTGTCGCCGTGTAGCCCTAGCCTAACTCTAGAACATTTGGTAATTGCATACTCTTGCCCAGCTCAGACCAAAAGCAGATGTCACAGTGCTCCAGACTAAAAAAAATACCTAGGAGCCATTGGCTCCTGAACTGAAAAAATTTAGGAGCCAAATTAAATTTTTAGTCGCCAAATTTAAATACATATAATTATAATTAAAAAAAGACTTGGAGGACAAGATGGAAAGTCTGGCCCATAATAGAACAGTCCTATCCTATTTAAAACTAAAAAATGGCGAATTGTGCAGTTTTTATTTATTTATTTTTTCTGTTGCATGTTCACGGCATAGGAGATATTTTTTTTATATTTGAATAGTTTGGACTTTTCGGACGTGGCAATATGTAAAATGTTTGTTTATTTATTGTTAATATATTTTATATTTAAAATTGGGAAAGGGGTGATTAAGGGGCTGTTCAGACGGCCGTAGTATTGCGGATCCGCAATACCACGAATGCCGCCTGGCGTGTGTTCCGCAATTTGCGGAACACACGGCTGGGCACCCTGTTCAAAATGCCTATTCTTGTCCGCTCTTGCTCCGCAAGTTCGCACACCGCCCATTGAAGTGAGTGCGGCCGCATCTATTCCGCAAGATTGCGGAATAGATGCAGGCGCATTCATACAATCGTTTTTTTTTTTTTTTTAACTTTTTATTTACTTTTACCCCCCTTAGGGGCTAAAACTCTTGTCCTATTCACCCTAATATAGATCTATTAGGGTTAATAGGCTCTTACCCTCTCCCTGCTGCCCTGGGCTTTTTGCACAGGGCAGCAGGGAGCTTACCATGGCAGCCAGGACTTCAGTTGCGTCCTGGTTGCCACGGTAACCGATCGGAGCCCCGCGATTACACTGCTGGGGCTCCAATCGGAACTGCCACGGCCACCAATGAAGAGGGTGGGGGGAAGAGACACTGTGGCCACTACCACTGCCACCAATGTTTATTATACAGGGGGTTGGGAGGGGAAGGGCGCACTGCGCCACCAGTGATGATAACTATGTTTAATACAGATACAGGAGGCGGGTGCCGGCTATGCGATTCTGCGCCGGCACCCGCCTCCTGTATCTGTATTAAACACTGTATCTGTATTAAAGACCTGTAAGAAAGGGAGCTGCGGCACCTGAGGGGTTAACTGAGGCGTATCGCAGCTCCCTATCATACAGGTCGGGTGCCGGCTATGTGATTCTGCGGCGATACCCGCCTCCTGTACTCGTATTAAACATAGTTAAGTGCATTTCGCCCCTCTCTCTTGTCATTGGCAGCAGCAGCACAGGGGGGGGAGGGAGAGACTGCTTCCTTCTCCCCTGTGCTGCTGAGGGAACATGGAGCTCGCTGAGAGCAGTGTGCACCATTTTCTCTGATACAACAGCAGTAGCGCAGCCTAGTATCAGTAAATGCCAGTCGGCTCTAGACGCAAATGGCGACAAGGCTAAAAAGTCTTGTTGCCATTTGTAAAATCTAAAGTCGCATTGGCGACCATTTTGATCGCCATTTGAAGCCCTGATGTCAGCTTAAAGGGGTTGTGCAAAACTAAAATATTAATGACCTATCCTCGGGATAGGTCATCAGTGGGTTCCGACTCTCGGCAATCAGCTGTTATGTGTCATGTGAGCACCCCTTCCGCTTCAAAATTATTTGCACGTGGTTTCCACTTTAATATTTGGTATCACATCGTCCAAGGTGTTCTTCACCAGGCAGCATTTTCCTTATTTAATGAAATATACTTGTCTTCTTTAGTACTTTTCAAGTCCATAGTAAACTCTTATCCTTTGTTCAGTTGACTTTCTCCACCATAGGAAACGCAAAGGAGAGCCGCTACATAAGAGAAATGCTGGTTTCCTAAGAACTTTTTTTTTCTTCTTTAGTTCAACAGGTCATTGAAAATCACATCCTGAAACTGTTTCAGAGTCAGTCGTGATGTGCAGAAGACTTGGAGCAACTTTGTCAGTTCATCTTCATTGGACGTGGACAGAAGAACATAGACATTTTCTGTAATGCACAGTGGACAGCGTTAAATTAACTCCTGATCTCAAAAATTTTAAGCTTTTTTTGCAGAGAAATAATTCAAGCTGAGCAAAGTACTTTAGATAAGCAGGGAAAAAACAATCTGGATATATTCTGCTTGAAGGAGCAACAGCCAGTCATTGCCATTTTCCTTTCTAAATGTGCCTTACCCGACCAGGAAGGTTTAGGGCCTGTATGAGTGGGGAATCAGGTTCTCCAGCATTAATGAGTCTGAAGGGTTACAATATTAAAAGCAAAAGACAATGATATTTCATCACATTAGTTGCGTATCATTTTCACACCATCAAAGATTTGAAGGTTAAAGGGGTATTTTGAAATCCTATATCTATGGGATGGATACGAGTTATACCTCTGGGACCCTCACCCATATGAAGAAAGAATGGGCATCCCTCGATCCATCTGGTGAGGTGAGCGCCACATCCAGGCAGAGCATGGATGGGAGTTACAGAAACAGTCGAGCAAGCTCATCTGTTTCAATAACTCCCATAGAGTTGGGCGTACAGTGCTTAGTCCCATAGAGAATGAATTGAGTGGAAGCATGCACCCTCAACCAGCTGCTCCATTCATATGGTGCACATGATCGGGGGGTGGGGGATCATCAGTTGAATAGTGGCCGTGCTTGGTATTGCAGCTCAGCCCTGTTCAATTGAATGAGACTGAGCTGCGCCTAGGCCATATGACCAATGTACGTTGAAGTCACCGGCCTATGCAGAGGTCTGAATGCGTAGGGATTGCCGCAGCCTCTTCGAACAGCTGACCGGTGGGGGGGGTATCAATATCATAATCCTGGAGAACCCCTTTAACCCCTTCCCGACCGCCGCCGTACATGTACGGCGCGCGGGCGGTGCGGGGACATGACGCCCGCTCGCGGGTGCGGCGGGCGTCATGGCCGGCAAGTCTCTGCTGTTTCTAACAGCAGAGACTTGCCGCATCTTACCTCCGTCTGCGGAGACTTCCTGGGCCTTACTGATGCCGTGATCACACGTGATCACGGCATCAGGATGCGTCTGAACCCGGAAGCCCACGCTTCCGGGTGGTGTACAGACGCCCCGATTGGCCAATCGGGGTGTCTGTACACCATATGAAACTGTAATCCTCGCTGGTGAGGATTACAGTTTTCAAACTGCAATTCTTATTCTGGCCACTAGATGGCAGGCCAGGATAAGAAATGAGCAATTCATGGTTTTAACTGCATCTAGTAAATCCATGATTGCTCATAAAGAAAAAAAACAAAACACAATAGATCAGATGATATTTGAGCTTTAAAATAATCACAGAAAAATTTTAAAAAAATGTTAAAAATATATAAAAAATAAAAAAGATATAAAAGTTCAAATCACCCCCCTTTCCGTATAAGTAAAAAATAAATACCTAAATAACAATAAATATAGACATCATGGGTATCACCGTGACCGAAAACGCCCGTACTTTTAAAATATAAAAAAAAATTTTCAATACGGCGAATTGTGTGGCGGAAAAAAGCGTCCAAATGGCGATTCGCAGTTTTTTGTCCCTTTTTTTTCTAAAAAAAATTAAATAAAAAGTGATCAAAAAGTCATACACACCCCAGAATGGTATCAATAAAAACTTCAGACCGCCCCGCAAAAAATGAGCCCCCATACAGCTCTGTACACATAAATACCAAAAAGTTATAGGGGTCAAGATATGACAAGGAAAAAAAAAAAAAAAAAAGGGCAACTTTCTAATTATTTTATCACCATCTAAACGCAGGAAAAACTATACATATTAGGTATTGCCGGATTCGTACTGACCAGTAGAATGAAAGTAACCGGTCAGTTTTAATGCACATCGAACGCTGTAAATAAGAAACCCGTAGAACTGTAGCGGAATAGCGGTTTTCTTGCAATTTCACCCCATTTGGAATTTTTTTCCCGCTTCCCACTACACCATATGTAATATTAAATGGTGGCGTTGGAAAGTACAACTTGTCCCGCAAAAAACAAGCCCTCATACAGCTATGTGAACAGAAAAATAAAACAGTTATGGCTGTTTGAAGGCAGGGAGCGCAAAACGAAAATGCAGAACCGAAAAAACCTCCGGTCGTGAAAGGGTTAAATATAAGATCTGAAGACATGCTGTAGTGTAACACTAGTACTCGGAGACTTTGTTTAACCTCACTTCATCAGTTAGTAGTCATCAGAGTCTGTGCAATGGGTAAATACCAGCTGTAAAACAAATCGGTTACATGTTTCTGTAGTAGGGGGGTCTCCCGTCAAATTGCTGTTTAATGATTATGGATTTTTGAATGTATTTTCTAGGCACCTGATGTTGTGTTTTTTTTTTTTTTTTTTAAATGATCTCTATGACACAATTCATTAGGTAAAATCTGATTCCTGATGGTAGTCAGAAGCCACAAGCCATGACACAGTGGCTGTGAATAAAGCACATGTATGCATCTGTACTTTTAAATTGGATCTGTCACTTGGGAACACGCACCTGATGCTTGGGTCCTGTGGCAGAACTCCAGACCAGCAGTTCCCAAAGTCACAGAGCCGAAAGCAATATTATTAAACGAAGCTGTGCCCCCCTGACAGGTCCTCTTTAAGATACAGACAGCGGTAGAAAATTCCATTCCACTAAAACAGCTCTGCTCATAAGTAGGTGTGCGTTTCAGAAGTGACTTCATCCATTCCACTATTGGGTAGATGAAGTTATAAAACTTTGTAATATACTTTGTGTTACAGTTCCTTCTAGGTTTCCAGGTTCTAACCAGTAAATGGAAAACATGTTACATTACAAAGGGTGCATGACAGTGTTCATCATGGAGTAACTAAGGGTGGGTTCACGTCACGTTTTATGCCTTTGTTTGACGTACACGTTAGAAAAAAAAAAAAAAGGATACAAAAACGCAGCACACCACGTTCTTGTATCCTGCACAATCAGGTAAAAAAAAAAAGTATACTTTTTTTTTATAATGGAATTCTATGGGGAACGGATGCCACTGTATGGCATCAGTCTGAGGCATCCATTTAACATATATGTTTTTTGTATACGGACAGGAAAAGCTTGATGTGAACCCCCATCCTAAGGCTACACTCCTCACAGTCATGACAAATATTGATGGATCATGTTCTGACAGCAAGAATAGTACTGCGCACTATGCTTTTCATGTACTCAAAAGGACTAGCATGAATCGGAGCATTTGTGCGGGCAACAAAGTGTCAGGTTAGGTTTTCATCCTCTAGCTTTAAATAATGTTTGCTTCCATTGGCTGGCAGGAAACAGATCTTTAAAGGGAACCTGGCACCAGGAAAATGCAAGGGATGCTACAGGCAGCATGTTATAGAGCAGGAGGAGCTGAGCAGTTTTTTGTGGGAAAAGATTCAGTATAACTTGTAATTTATTCATTTATATCCCTGCTCATTCTGGGCTTTGAAGTCCAGGAGGCGGTCCTATCAGTGATGGACAGCCTTCCTTCTATGACTGTGTATACAGAGAGAGCTGTCATCACTGACTGACGTCCAGGAGGCGGTCCTATCAGTGATGGACAGCCTTCCTTCTATGACTGTGTATACAGAGAGAGCTGTCAATCATTGATAGGAACGCCTCCTGGACTTCAAACCCCAGAATGAGCAGGGATATAAATGAATAAATTACAAGTTATACTGAATCTTTTCTCACAATGCTATATATCTGTTCAGCACCTCCTGCTCTATAATATACTGCCTGCAGCTCAGAGATTCTTCAGCGTGACGGGTTCCCCTTAATGGCAAGTAACTGAAACACAAAATAGTTGTATTTTTATTATACAGTGAATAAATTACATTTGGATAAAACTGGAAACTCATTCTCCATTTTCATCTTTCTGTCCATAGTTTATATTGCACAATTCAGAGGGATTACGTCTTCTGTTCTATTTTATGCCGCAACCATTTTCACAAGGTTTAGATGGTGTACAGAGCTACCCTAATGCCAGGTTTCTGAATATTATATTAATACATGAAAATCAGGTATTCCATTTACCTTAACGTCAGGTGTATAGTTTGTAAGACAATACTCAATGGGGTTCCAATTCACTTTTTTCCCTGACAAAGAACTATTTTGTGCTTTTAAAATTAAAGTAATGGTTTTGCACGTTTTCTTTCTTGTGTTTTGCTATTAATATTGGATGGTGGTTTGAGGTCACTTCAAATTTATAAGCTGACACTTTTTAGGCCTGATTCACACAACCGCGCTTGGTCCTGGAAACACTGGGCCTCATTTATCAAAAGTGTCTAACAGGAAAAGTGTCTTAGTTTCCCAAAGCAACCAATCGGAGCTCACCTTTCATTTCCCAAAGGGGGTCTAAAAAAAAAAATGAAAGTTGCAGTCTGATTGATTGCTATAGACAACTAAGACAGTTTTCCTGTTAGACACTTTTGATAAATGAGGCCCACTGTGTCATCTGCATCTTCTGAACAACTCTGGCTCCTCTGACCTGAACACTGTATCAGTGATTTATAATACAGTCAATTACTATATGTTCCTGGACCTACTATCCTGTACTGCAAGATGATGTGCGTTCAATACAATAGACCCGCAATCAGATAAGATAAATTACCATGATGTAGTCAGGTCAGAGGAGCTGTGCTCAGTCTGGGAAATGCTTCTAACACACCTGCCTTACTTCACAGGCTGAGCATGGTCATGTGAATTGGGCCTTAAAGGGGTTGTCCGGGTTCAGAGCTGAACCCGGACATATCCCCATTTTCACCCAGGCAGCCCCTCTGACTTGAATATCAGAGGAGTTCATGCTCTGATGCTCTCCTTTTCAGGAGTTCTGGTGATGTACCGGGCTCCTCTTAGAGCTGCCAGGCGGAGGCTTCCCACCAGCAGTGAGCCTCGTGACATCATCGGCACTGATGGGCGGGCTTTAGTGCAGCCCTAGCCTGTAAAACTGCTAGGGCAGCGCTAAAGCCGGCCCATCAGAGCCGGTGACGTCACCGAACACACTGCCAGGCGGAAACGTGCGTAACATCACATATACTGCCAGTGGTAGTGCCAGCTAGAGAATTAGACATGTATTGCCAATCAGTGCCTTACAATATTGCCCAGTATACTCTGAAAAAAAATGGGTGATTCTAAATCTATAGTTTTTTTGATCGAAAGGCAGATTGGATCACAGCACAAGGGAGTTGGGAAACATAATAGAATACAGTAGGAAATCTTTTCTCTTTCCTACAAGTCCAACCTACAATGAGTGAGACATTCCATATCCAGTGGTGTCCCTAGCTGCGGCTGTCATCTTTACAATGTATCCTGAATAGTCAAACCTGAAACCCGACCATCCTTAGGATCAGTACTAGTCCCAGGAGTCATCCCCCATGATCAATATTTTATGACACGCTAGTAATTTGGCAAAACCCCTTTAAACATGGATGAAGAACATGAACAAAGCTTTTAGTCATTTTATTATAAATATTTGACATTTTTAGCTTTCATTTTATTAATAAAATAACATTTTGCCTTGTAAATAAACACTTGGCAGTAAGGCTGCATTCACATCACAATTTTAACCCACTGAGCGGAGCCTAAAAAGCCTTGAATGTACAAGTTTCAGTTCGGCAGAGAGGTCCAAGCAGAATGTAAAGGTCACTTGATATTGTCTTTATAACTGGACTGTACTGTCTATATTATACTCTTGGCATTAAGATGTAGTGCAGTTGATTGGACTCCTTATACCAAAAACAACTTTCATTCCTGGTTACTGATCCTAATCCACTGTACTGCAGTTTCAGTCCTTGCGCCCCAGCACATCGAGGTGGTAGACCACAATCCTCCCAAAGAAATCTGTACTGTTGGGAAAGCAGAGACGCAGTTTTTCAGCATACTCCTCTGGAAAATTAAATTTGTGCGGCACAGAAGTTAAGGAAGAATAGATGACACAAGAAGATCACAAGTTAATGGATGCACTTTCTTCTGAGGGAAAGTTATTGAACATATAAGAGATAATTTCTCTGAATTTTGTTTCACTGTCCCCCCTAAAAAAAAAATGAATAATTTCCCATCCCGGGAATACGCACAATACTCGTCAATGCTCATAGATCCCTTGCTGGACTCAGGTCAGTGGCATCTATGTCTGATAATATTTCTGCAACACACGTAAAACTAGATAAAGAAATGAAGACGGAATACTAAAATGCCAAGCTGTGAATTGTTAAATGGGTTGTACAGGATAACAGATGACTGACAAAACTTCAAACTGTATACAGAGAAAGGGATAGTCTCCAACCTTTCCCTTAGATCCTGCTGGGCGATTAAAGAGGTTGTCCCACAACAACAATGTATCCCCTACCCACAGGGTAGGGGACAAGTCTGTTCAGTGGGAGTCTGGCTGCTGGGGTCCCATGTTCCCCATTTGAATGGAACGGAGGACATTCATGCATATCTGCCGTTCCATTCAACTCTATGGAGTGCTAGAGATACCAGAGCAAACGTGCTCTGCTATCTCAGCCAGTCCAATAGAGTTGAATGGAGTGGCAGACATAAATGAAGCGGCATCATGGGCCCACACTCTAGAGATTGGCAAGGTTCCCAGAGGTCAGGCCTCCACCGATCAGACACTTAAGGAGTCATTTACTATCCAGAAATATGCCTATATTAGTATTTGTGCTGCAATCTGCGAATTTTAACCGCTCACGCCAGGTCTAAAAAAGTGGACGTGGCAGGGAATGGGACCGGTCAGGAGGCCAGTTTCATTCATCATTTTCTATGCCTGTTTTAGGCGTAGAAAATGGTGTAAATGTAAGCTGGCTTAAATTTAGACTTGCTCTGGATATGCCGAAGTTAAATAAACACAATAAAATGCCGGTCTTAAAGGGGTTGTCTGGGTTCAGAGCTGAACCTGGACATATCCCCTGTATCGGTCCACAACTCCTGGGGAGGGTACTAAAGGGCTTTAATTTCCTCCATTTGTATACAATATGTCTGACTGTGGATTGGTGGAGTCCAATGAGCATCAAGAACTCTTATTCAGAGATCTTCAGAAGTCTCCTTTGTTTCTGCCATGACACACTTCCACAAATGTGTTGTAAAGATCAGACTTTGATAGATCCCTGTCCTTTATGTAAAACAAGTTGTCTACTCACATCTGATTGTCATCCCCTTGACTAAAAACACCCCATTTCACCTTTAAATTATCTGCTAATCCTAAAGGTTTACATATTTTTTCCCACTCACAGACGTGATATTGGATCATTTTCCTCAATAAATAAATGAGCAATCTAACATTGACTCATTTGTTTGGTCTGGTTATCTACTCTAAGGACTTGTGTGAAAATCTGATGTAGTTTCAGGTCAAATTTAGGCAGAAATATAGAACATAAACCTATACTCCTGTCACCCTCAAGCAAGACAGAAAATCATGCCCAACACAAATAGTATTACATTAAAAATACTAAATGTTATTAAAGAAAATGATATCTATACAAGAATAAAATATCTATACATATGGTATACAGCGGAAAAAAAGGTTAGGAAGGTTACAATAACCCATGAATGCTGTATGGGATCACAGGTTACAGGGCTCATCCCCCCCCCCCCCGAACAGAATGTAATACATGTCCATACACTGCAGCAAGCACATAAGTAAGACAGAGAGAACATATAAATATATCAATACCAAGCTCCAGCCTATATGTATGAAAACACCCAGAAACCAACCAGGTGTTATAGTCACAAAATACCAGCCAGACCAATAAGCTGAAAACTTATGAAAAAATGCACCATCTCTCAGCTTACCTAAGGACATGATCGGGGGAGGTAGACGGCACCAGGCAACCAGAATAACGCCTCGACACGCGTTTCGCCCAACTGGCTTCGTCTCTATCTTACTTATGTGCTTGCTGCAGTGTATGGACATGTATTACATTCTGTTCGGGGGGGGGGGGATGATGGGCCCTGTAACCTGTGATCTCATACAGCATTCGTGGGTTATTGTAACCTTCCTGACCTTTTTTTTTTCCCTGTATACCATATGTATAGATATTTTATTCTTGTATGGATATTATTTTCTTTAATAACATTTAGTATTTTTAATGTAATACTATTTGTCTTGGGCATGATTTTCTGTCTTCCTTCAGGGTGACAGGAGTATAGGTTTATGTCTACGTGAAGGATTGCCCATTGTTATCTGTTTTTTTTGCTTTTTTTTTGCTTCGTAGAAATATAGAACATTCCGAATGGTTCCAAGCCTTCAAGCACCACCACTCCGCATCTGGCAATTCTGTTCCCATGCCGAAACAATGCAGGAATTTAAAAGGCCATATGAACCTATTCTTAAAATGGATGCTGTGCTACAAAGGATATTTGAAGGGTATTGTTATCTTCTGGGTAAAATTCTGCAATCTTCACTAGTTCACCTTCTTTAAGGCCTCCTGCAGATGAAAAACAAGACTTGTTTGTTCTATATTATCAACTCATTCAGTAGGAAATCGCCAAGTCACTGCTATTACCTTCTAGTATGCAGCTCCTGCTGGAAAAGCCACCTTGGAACTGGATGTGGATTTCTGATATGCAGATCTTGTGTGGGAATTCCAGTGTAATCCACTGAGATGATCCCTAGGGCAAGAAAATATATTTATTACTGATGCAGGTATGAATGTCAGTGATGGTGATCAGTAACTTAACACTAAGCAGGTTGTTTGCATTAAGCAATCCCTTCTAGTTCTTGAAATCAAGCTGAACATGGAGAGTCTCCAGCAGTAAACTGTAATCTGCAAGTGATCCTGGCAAAAAAAAAGGTGTGTACTTCCCTTGTAGTACCATGATAGGGCAAAAGTGGCATCTTCATACAGAAAACCCTAATTGGTATTTGAAAATGTTTTATATTAGATAACCACATGAAGGCAGTCTGGTGGAGCACATGTAACTGTGCAAGAAGTTCCTGAATGTCCGTCCACAGGTCTTCAGAAGCACAGAGATCATGCAGCTGCAGAAGTGTGGCACCAGCTGTCAATGTCATTTGGGCTCCCCATATAGGAGGTTTATTACTATGCTTTCCTTCTTGATCGCAGTATACAGTACATGTTACTCAATGAGTGCTATGTATACAGTTCAGGAAGCGGCCATGACACGCTTTGCTCCCATCCTGGAGATTATTTGATCTGGGTACCTGCAGGAGCTGCTGTGTCTTAGCAAACCCAGATGACCTCTGCAGTAAGATGCTGTATTCCTTCTCTAAATGGGGCGTATAAACTGTGCAAATTTACGTAAAGTTTTCTGGAATTTCTTAAAACTTAGACATGTGACATAACATAGTAAGCAATGGGCCAGGGATTTTTCTGGATCTTCTGTACTGTCAGTACTGTTAGCCAGTCCTCAGCCAGACAGGGTGGCTTTTAGAAACCATTGTGAGCATAGACGTTTCAAATGTCAGACTGCATAGTAGTAACTATCAAGTCTGACTATCACCTGAATTTGGATGCGATGTGACATTACATGCACACCTACTTACTATGAGACCCACCAACATGACATGACTGTACCTGATCAGAGTTCCAGCATGTTTCTTCCTTTCGGTCAAAGAGGAACTGTTTGCCAAACTGCTTAACATCTCGCTGAAGAACTGAACTCACTCTGTAGGAAGAAAAGCAAAGGAAACATCAGTACAAAATATCTTTCATATTTCTGCTTTCATAGCCCTGTCGGTAAGGAAAAGAAATTGTTTAGAGGTTGAGTTACAAATCCTTCAATATGATGATCATGAGCATACAGCTATTCAATTGTACGTATACTGCAAAACTCCTACACACAGAGTTGGTATCAATCAGTCCTTGAAGTCCTATTATTGACTGCATCAGTCCATGTGCATACCTGTACACTGCTTCAGGTGTTTGGACTCATTGCAGTCAAGTAAAACTCACCTAAAGGGTTATTCCAAGATTTAAATGTATCCCCTATCCAAAGGTTGGGGCTGATCGGTAGGAGTACAGATTGGGGAGACCCCCACCATTCATGAGAATGTGGGACCTGTGTCTCCCTGTAGGAATGGAGCAACAGCTGGGCATGTGTGCAGCCACTCCTGTTGAACAGAGATGAATGGAGCGGACGTGCTCATCCACACACAATTCTTACAAGGAGACAAAGGACCCCCTATTCTCGTGATCACTGGTTAGACCCCCACGATCAGACACTTATACCCTACTTTGTTGATAGGGGATGTTTAAAGCGACTGTGCCAAGTTTTAAAGAGAACTGAGAGAGGTTGTTCTATAATTCTATAGAGTGACTACTCTGATCCCCAACAAATCTGAGAACTGACCACTGTGCCGAGCCTATAGATGCTATAGGGTATATTTACATGAGCTCATATGCTGTCGCAGAAACCCACAGCACATGACCCAGTGACATACAGCTTGGAGGACACATCACCACTGCATCCTGGCACTGGCTGCAGCAGCACATTACACCCCCCCATCAACCGGAGGTTTACAGAGCACGTCAATGGCAGCAGGGGACTGAAGGAGCTGGAACCGAGCTTCCCTCCACAGATCTGGTGAGGTGGGAGGGTTAGGCAGAACGACTCCCAAAACTGTACAACCTATTAAGGGCCCGTGCACATGACCGTATGCGCTCTGAGATATACGGTACGTGAGCGGGCCATATGTCCCGAAGCGGCATCGATCGTGCACACGGGAGCGCACAGCATCATAGATTACAATGATGCTGTGTACGTCGGGCCGCCCACGGGGCTATTGTCCCGCACTCATATGATCTTATGAGTGTGGGACAATAGTCCCGCGGCCGGTCGTGTGCATGAGCCCTAACACACGATGTGAGTTTCTCACACTGAACGTGCTCATGTGTGTCTGCCCTTAGGGCCAGTTCACACAACTGATTTTAGAAAAAAAAAGGTGCTTAAAAAAAAATCAACGCAGAATATGCACTTTTTTTCAGCACAAAAAAAAACACATTTTTTTGGTGTGGTTTTTTTAATGCTTTTTTATGCACTTTTTTTTAAAAAACCACTTCATTACAAAGCTGAATTTTATGCTTGAGGTTTTTGAAGCTGATCTGCGCTGTTTTTTCAGCTTCCTATTCATTTCAATGGGAAGCTCAGCACTGATTTTGCCCCAATATAGTGCATACTGCGTCTTTTTTCCACGTATAAACAAAAGGCAAGTGCTGCTTCCTATTGAGACTGTTTCGAAAGCTGATTTTGAGGCAGAAACGCTCCAAAATCAGCGCCAAAAAACTGTGTCAACTGGCCCTTAGGCGGGTTTCACTACGGGGGGGGATCTGCCATGGGGGTAGTTTTTGAAGTTAGTTTTGCTCGAACCTGCTTTGACATTATTTCATTATTTGCACCAAATTTATCTAATGTCAGGAGTTGTTTAAGAAGATTACAGATGATACTCCAGTTTTTACACTACCCCACCAGAGTGAATGGGCAATGAGGCATTTGGGCAACTTTATAATTTCTCTATTTCGGAGATCCTGCAGCCTGATCCGCTGCAAATGATGGCTGTCGGTAAGAACAACAACAAAAGACAAACAAACATTGCATGCAACATTTTTGGTCCGCATTTATGCCGGAAATTGGCCGGATCACCACTGGACCTCATTGCAGTCAGTGGGGATCTGGAGGTGAACTAGATTGGCCAGCAGCAGTGTCGTATGTAGACAGCATGGTCCAAAGAACATCAGAAGCAGAAAAAAGGGAGCTTGGTGCTGGAACTGATGAGTCTTAGGGGGAAGAGTTATCAAACTGGTGTAAAGAAGGACTGGCTTAGTTGCCCATAGCAACCAATAAGATTCCTCCTTTCATTTTTAAGGAGCTGGAATCTGGTTGCTAAGGGCAACTAAGCCAGTTCTACTTTACACCAATTTGATAAATCTCCCTTTTTTTTAAAATCCCTGCCTAGTAATATAAAAAAGGGTTCCAGTTTAGGGGGGACCACTTGACCGTATTCAGTACATTTCACACTTCAAGTGCACCACTCTTGCTGATCACAGGGCTTCAGGTTTTGGTTTCTTCCATTGGTGGGATCTATTCCTATGGAAAGATTATCTTTTTGTGACCAGGTCATACATACCAGGCAACAATCTGCCCTCCATGGGTATATTTTTGAAGACTCATTCACTTTTTCAAGCTGTACAAACTCAGGGCCATGTGGGGTCATCTGTATACAATAGCTGGGAAGTAGACCCTGTCACAGTTCTTTTTATAGAAATCCTCTCATTGCTTTATGACAGGCCAAAGGCAAATATATATTTGGACTAATATACATAGATGATCACTGACCTGACTATAGAAAGTGAATATAAAGTCTCACCTGCTCACCACCCCAGGACATAGCACTGTCTCCACCATGTTGCCGTAAACTACATAGCACTAGATACCGATGTCGTAAAGCACGCCGTTCATTTTCATGAACTATGCCGGAAAGCGCTATGCTTTGCATTCCAAG
Source organism: Rhinella marina (assembly GCA_900303285.1). Classification (NCBI taxonomy): domain Eukaryota; kingdom Metazoa; phylum Chordata; class Amphibia; order Anura; family Bufonidae; genus Rhinella; species Rhinella marina. The sequence continues at coordinate 80,951 of ONZH01013631.1, forward strand.
CCTCCAGTTCAGAATAGGTGGCTGATGCGTGGCTTTGCTTCTGACTTCCAGTAATAATACGTGCGGCCAGCAGATGGCAGCAGAGCCACATTATTTGATGTTAATGCATTTTTTTTCAAGTGGGAAACTGAGGCACGCGGGTGTCGTGCAGTACACAACCGCTGTGCTTAGTGCAGCTGAAGGCAAGGCATGTAAAGTGGCTTCTCAGTTGCTAGGTTACATCATGTATTTGTTTTGTGGATAGACAGATGGTAGTCATTGGATAAACCTGAACACGATCGAATTCTTGGGCTTTGTTAACACCAGTTCTTAAAGGGGCTGAGGCACTTTTAGCAGATTCTATCAACAGGATGGGAGAAAAGTGTTTGCCGGGGGTCTGATTACTTAAACCCCAGTGATCACTAAAACGGGTATGTGAGTGCTGCTGAACTGCAGCCTGTGGCTTAAGTGGTGGTGGTGGTGCACATGCGCCATTGTCATCAATCAGATTGGCAGCATTTGCAGATGGCCATTCTATGGATCAGTGGGGTGCCAGTGGTCAGACCCCCAGCAAAACACTTATCCCTAAGGTTGCCACCTGGTCAGTATCTCACGACACCAGCATGGCTGTTATATTAGTGGCCCTGCTGGTGCTGGTAATTTTTTTTTATTGCCGGTATTTTCCTATATAGACTGCTACTAATGAGTGCTTCCATTGCAGAGTGCTCATTAGTACAGCCTTTAAAGGGGTTCTCCGGGAATTAAGAAAATGAAAATACTTCAAGGGGTTGTCCGGGTTCACAGCTGAACCCGGACATACCTCTAATTTCACCCAGGCAATAATTAGCACAGGGCAAAGGCATTTAGCCCGGTTCCGGTGACAAACCGAGCTCTGCCGGGCGGAGGCTTCCGCCCAGCAGTGAGACTGGTGACGTCACCGGCGCTGATGGGCGGGCTTTAGCGCGGCCCTTGCCAGTAAAACGGCTAGGGCAGCGCTAAAGCCGGCCCATTACAGCCGGTGACGTCACCAAACACACTGCCTCCGTCACTTCCACAAACAAAGCCTCCGCCCGGCAGTGTGTATAATGTAAACAAAAACCCCTTGCCCAGCGTGTTCCAGCGCAGGGCAAGGGAGGGCATCGGAGCATGACATGCTCCGATGCCAGAGGCGTAGCTAGAGATTCAGCACGGGGGGGGGGGGGGGGGGGGGCGAAACATACTTGAGTGGGTCCCCCACTTAGTGGCTCCCCAAACACGTTTCCAACTTCACAGGCACATACTACTAGTTGTGGTTATAATATTGTATTAGAAAGATGACTGTATAAACTGCTAGATCATCTATGCTGTTAAGTACAGTACAATAGACTTTCTACATACCCTAGTCTAAATACTCTACCATATAATGCAGTAAAATATAGGAGTAATAGGAGTAAAAAACAAGGGGATTCCTATGTTAAAGGAAACCTGTCCCCAGTTTTTACATAACTAAACTAACAGTCCCCTGCCCCCATCAGACCTCAGATCAGCATATTGTGCCCCCATCAGACCTCAGATCAGCAGAATGTGCCCACATCAGTTCTCACATCACCCTACTGTGCCCCCATCAGACCACAGATCAGCGTATTGTGCACCATCAGACCTCAGATCAGCGTATTGTACCCCCATCAGACCTCAGGTCAGCAGAATGTGCCCCCATCAGTTCTCACATCACCCTACTGTGCCCCCATCAGACCTCAGATCAGCGTATTGTGCCTCCATCAGACCTCAGATCAGCAGAATGTGCCCCCATTAGTCCTCACATCAGCCTACTGTGCCCCCATCAGACCTCAGATCAGCAGAATGTGCCCCATCAGACCTCAGATCAGCGTATTGTACCCCCATCAGACCTCAGATCAGCAGAATGTGCCCCCATCAGTTCTCACATCACCCTACTGTGCCCCCATCAGACCTCAGATCAGCATATTGTGCCCCCATCAGACCTCAGATCAGCGTATTGTGCCCCATCAGACCTCAGATCAGCGTATTGTGCCCCCATCAGACCTCAGATCAGCGTATTGTGCCCCCATCAGACCTCAGATCAGCAGAATGTGCCCCCATCAGACCTCAGATCAGCGTATTGTGCCCCCATCAGACCTCAGATCAGCGTATTGTGCCCCCATCAGACCTCAGATCAGCGTATTGTGCCCCCATCAGACCTCAGATCAGCGTATTGTGCCCCCATCAGACCTCAGATCAGCGTATTGTGCCCCCATCAGACCTCAGATCAGCGTATTGTGCCCCCATCAGACCTCAGATCAGCAGAATGTGCCCCCATCAGACCTCAGCGTATTGTGCCCCCATCAGACCTCAGATCAGCGTATTGTGCCCCCATCAGACCTCAGATCAGCGTATTGTGCCCCCATCAGACCTCACATCAGCCTACTGTGCCCCCATCAGACCTCAGATCAGCAGAATGTGCCCCCATCAGACCTCAGATCAGCGTATTGTACCCCCATCAGACCTCAGATCAGCAGAATGTGCCCCCATCAGTTCTCACATCACCCTACTGTGCCCCCATCAGACCTCAGATCAGCATATTGTGCCCCCATCAGACCTCAGATCAGCGTATTGTGCCCCATCAGACCTCAGATCAGCGTATTGTGCCCCCATCAGACCTCAGATCAGCAGAATGTGCCCCCATCAGACCTCAGATCAGCGTATTGTGCCCCCATCAGACCTCAGATCAGCGTATTGTGCCCCCATCAGACCTCAGATCAGCGTATTGTACCCCCATCAGACCTCAGATCAGCAGAATGTGCCCCCATCAGTTCTCACATCACCCTACTGTGCCCCCATCAGACCTCAGATCAGCAGAATGTGCCCCACCAGTTCTCACATCACCCTACTGTGCCCCCATCAGACCTCAGATCAGCGTATTGTGCCTCGATCAGACCTCAGATCAGCATATTGTGCCCCCATCAGACCTCAGATCAGCGTATTGTGCCCCCATCAGACCTCACATCAGCCTACTGTGCCCCCATCAGACCTCAGATCAGCAGAATGTGCCCCCATCAGACCTCAGATCAGCGTATTGTACCCCCATCAGACCTCAGATCAGCAGAATGTGCCCCCATCAGTTCTCACATCACCCTACTGTGCCCCCATCAGACCTCAGATCAGCATATTGTGCCCCCATCAGACCTCAGATCAGCGTATTGTGCCCCATCAGACCTCAGATCAGCGTATTGTGCCCCCATCAGACCTCAGATCAGCAGAATGTGCCCCCATCAGACCTCAGATCAGCGTATTGTGCCCCCATCAGACCTCAGATCAGCGTATTGTGCCCCCATCAGACCTCAGATCAGCGTATTGTGCCCCCATCAGACCTCAGATCAGCAGAATGTGCCCCCATCAGTTCTCACATCACCCTACTGTGCCCCCATCAGACCTCAGATCAGCAGAATGTGCCCCCACCAGTTCTCACATCACCCTACTGTGCCCCCATCAGACCTCAGATCAGCGTATTGTGCCTCGATCAGACCTCAGATCAGCATATTGTGCCCCCATCAGACCTCAGATCAGCGTATTGTGCCCCCATCAGACCTCAGATCAGCGTATTGTGCCCCCATCAGACCTGAGATCAGCAGAATGTGCCCCCATCAGACCTCAGCGTATTGTGCCCCCATCAGACCTCAGATCACCGTATTGTGCCCCTATCAGACCTCAGATCAGCGTATTGTGCCCCCATCAGACCTCAGATCAGAGTATTGTGCCCCCATCAGACCTCAGATCAGAGTATTGTGCCCCATCAGACCTCACATCAGCCTACTGTGCCCCCATCAGACCTCAGATCAGCAGAATGTGCCCCCATCAGACCTCAGATCAGCGTATTGTACCCCCATCAGACCTCAGATCAGCAGAATGTGCCCCCATCAGTTCTCACATCACCCTACTGTGCCCCCATCAGACCTCAGATCAGCATATTGTGCCCCCATCAGACCTCAGATCAGCGTATTGTGACCCCATCAGACCTCAGATCAGCGTATTGTGCCCCCATCAGACCTCAGATCAGCAGAATGTGCCCCCATCAGACCTTAGATCAGCGTATTGTGCCCCCATCAGACCTCAGATCAGCGTATTGTGCCCCCATCAGACCTCAGATCAGCGTATTGTGACCCCATCAGACCTCAGATCAGCGTATTGTGCCCCCATCAGACCTCAGATCAGCAGAATGTGCCCCCATCAGACCTTAGATCAGCGTATTGTGCCCCCATCAGACCTCAGATCAGCGTATTGTGCCCCCATCAGACCTCAGATCAGCGTATTGTGCCCCATCAGACCTCAGATCAGCGTATTGTGCCCCATCAGACCTCACATCAGCCTACTGTGCCCCCATCAGACCTCACATCAGCCTACTGTGCCCCCATCAGACCTCAGATTAGCGTATTGTGCCCCCATCAGACCTCAGATCAGAGTATTGTGCCCCATCAGACCTCACATCAGCCTACTGTGCCCCCATCAGACCTCAGATCAGCAGAATGTGCCCCCATCAGACCTCAGATCAGCGTATTGTACCCCCATCAGACCTCAGATCAGCAGAATGTGCCCCCATCAGTTCTCACATTACCCTACTGTGCCCCCATCAGACCTCAGATCAGCATATTGTGCCCCCATCAGACCTCAGATCAGCGTATTGTGACCCCATCAGACCTCAGATCAGCGTATTGTGCCCCCATCAGACCTCAGATCAGCGTATTGTGCCCCCATCAGACCTCAGATCAGCAGAATGTGCCCCCATCAGACCTTAGATCAGCGTATTGTGCCCCCATCAGACCTCAGATCAGCGTATTGTGCCCCCATCAGACCTCAGATCAGCGTATTGTGCCCCATCAGACCTCAGATCAGCGTATTGTGCCCCATCAGACCTCACATCAGCCTACTGTGCCCCCATCAGACCTCAGATTAGCGTATTGTGCCTCCATCAGACCTCAGATCAGCATATTGTGCCCCCATCAGACCTCAGATCAGCAGAATGTGCCCCCATCAGACCTCAGATCAGCGTATTGTGCCCCCATCAGACCTCACATTAGCAGAATATGCCATAATGGAAGCGCTCACTTGTATTCGCCTGATAGTAGGTAAAGTCATCCTTGCTGGGCCCCCCCGAGTCACTGGGCCCGGAGCCGTCGCCCCCCCTGCCCCCCCCCCCCCGGTAGCTACCCCACTGTCCGATGCCCTAGTCAGGCGGGCTGCCTGGCTGAAATTAGGGGTATGTCCAGGTTCAGCTGTGAACCCGGACAACCCTTTTAAATATTACTTCATTATAATTATATTACCAAATACCTTTCATTAGTTATAACGTCTTGTTTTGTCCGGGGAGCAATCATTAGGAAAAATAAAATTGCCGCCATCCTATTAGTCCACACAAAAACTGTCCTATTTACACTGGAGGACAAGTTTTAAACAGCTGCGCCATGTTCCTCGCTTACTTGTCAGGGATTATGATCCTGAATACAGTTTAATATAATCTTCAGATAAATCTCTGTAGGAATGGAGTTTCTGAGGAGACATGAAGTACAAAGAGGAGGTGGGGGTGTAGATAATGAGCAGCAGCAGCACTTGTATGCAGTCTCCATTACCACAATCTGTTCTTCCTTCCTGTACTACATGTCTCCTCATGAACTCCATTCCTACAGAGATTCAGCTAAAGTTCTTATCATCTGTATTCAGGATCATAATCCCTGACAAGCAGAGCAGAGAGGAAGATGAGGCAGCTCTTTATCACAGTGTTGTGAAGTAACTTGTCCTGCTGTGTGATTAGGACAGGTTTGGTGTGTTATAACAGGAAGGCGGTCATTTTATTTCTCTGATTGATTGCTCCCTAGACAAAATGAACCATAATAACTAATGAAAGGTATTTGGTAATATATTTATAGCAAAGTAATATGTAAGTATTTTTATTCTCTTAATTCCTGGAGAACCCCTTTAACTCCCCCACCTTCCACTTGTGTTAAAAATGAAAACAAGACATTACCTCCTCCATCAGGTCCTGTCCTGAGCTTCCCATCAGCAGCAAGTGTTCACCGTGGCTTGATCAAATGGAGGAGGTGATGTCATTTTTTTTTTTTGCAGAAGCAAAAAAAGGGGCACTAATGGGCGTATTACTCTTACTGGGGGGCATTATTAATTCTGGGGTGCACTAATTGGGGCATTACTCTTACTGGGGGGCATTATTAATTCTGGGGTGCACTAATGGGGGCATTACTCTTACTGGGGGGCACTAATGGAGTGCATTATTAATTCTGGGGCACACAAATGGGGGAATTACTCTTACTGGGAGGCACTAATGGGGGCATTATTAATTTTGGGGTGCACTAAGGGGGGCATTACTATTACTGGGGGGCATTATTAATTCTGGGCGCACTAATGGGGTCATTAATATTACTAGGGGCCAGGGGTGCTGCTAGGCTAAAACATTCGGGGCCTGGGCCCCTTTTTTTTTCTTCCAGGCCCCGAATGTCCTGCCTGTTAGACAGATACAATTGTATTGCCGTTCTCAGGACGGCAGTACAATTGAATCTAACACACTGCAAGATTTGTAGGACCTGTGATGACATCACAGGTCATGTGATCAGTGCCGTCCAATCCTGCACTGGTCACATAAGTGTGACATCATCGCAGGTCCTTTTCAACCCCTGTCTTCTAAACTGAAGAGGAGAATTGTGGGGAAGAAGCTGCAGTGAGCTCTGCTACACCAGAAGTAAGAAGAGGTAAGTGAAAGGTGAAGCAGAGGGATGCTGGGAGTTGTGGTTATTTAACTGGGACTTTATGTTAGGGCAGAAGGGAGGGATGTTCTCATGGGACTGTGTGTTGGAGGTGACTTGGGCAGGGTTCTGTTATTTACATGGGACTGCATGTTGGAGGTGGCTGAGGGCAGGTTTATGTTATTTACATGGGACTGTGGGGTGGAGTGATGTTATTTACATGGGACTGCATGGTGGAGGTGGCTGTGGGAAGGAAGTGATGTTATTTACATGGGACTGTATGTTGAAGGCGGCTGTCGGAGGGAGTGGTATTATTTACATAGGACTGTATGTTGATGACGGCTATGGGTGGGAATGATGATATTTACATGGGACTGTATATTGGAGGGGGCTGGAGAGATGGTGTGATGTTATTTACACTGTCTTCTGAGGACACTAAAGCAAGGAATATAACTACAGCGGTAGGGTGACCAGACGTCCTCTTTTTCCCGGACATGTCCTACTTTTGGGACCTAAAAAAATGTCTGGGGGGAATTTCAAAATCGTCCGGGATTTTGTTTGACTGCCTCAAACTGTTTGAGGCAGTCGAAAAAAATCATTTTAAATGTTAAAATGACCCGAACTTCCCTGTATTATTTTCAGTTATAACATGGTTATAACAGAAAATAATAGTTAAAATGGCCTTTAGGGGGTTAAAAATAATAAAAAAAACCTCACCTTTTCCACTTGTTCGCGCAGCCGGTGTCTTCTTTCTTCTTTCCCCTGCAAAAGGACCTTCGGTGACGTCAGTGCGCTCACCACGGGAAAAAGAAGGTGTCCTCCTTTTAGGAAACTCAGATCTGGTCACCCTATACAGCGGGCACTTCAGGGCGAGCATTATAACAGTAGGGGGAGCGATATAAATACTGGGGGCACTGTAGGGGTATTTTAAATCCAGGGGACATTAGGCGTTCTTATTACTACTGGGGGCTTTATAGGAGAGACTTATAGATCCACCTTATTTCCACTAAGAGCACTATGGGGGGCATTATTACTACTGAGGGGTCTGTACAGAGCTTTATTACCACTGGGGGAACAATAGGGGGCCTTATTACTACTGGGAGCTCTGTGAGGGCATTATTAATACTGGAGGACTCTTCTACTAATGGGGACAATCTTGGGGAGCATTATCAGTGCTGGGGTCACTGTAGGGTGCAGTGTTACTAATGAAGGAATTACTACTGGTAGGACTATTACTATGGGGGGCACTATTATTTCTCCAGGATAGTATTTGGAGGTTTTGGGGGGCACAGCGAGCAGCAGGATAAGGCTATGGGGACTCCAGGTTGGGGAATGAGGATAGAAATGTGAGGAAGCTAAGATGTCTGTGTGTCACATTCTGCAGTGACGAGGCGGCTGAGAGAAGTTGTCAGGATCAAATGGAGAAGACGATGACAGAGAAGATCTACATCAGAGGAGACGTCACCTGGAGGCACTGGATGTGAGGTATGTTCTCCTGTATAGCAGAGTTGGGGCGAGGGTCTACATAGAGAACTGGGGCTTGGGCCCCGGATCTTTTGAGACCCTAGCAAGGCCCTGCTGGGGGCATTAATGGAGGCACTATTAATTCTGGGGCATGCTAATAGAGTTATTACTATTAATGGGGGCATTATTAATTCTACGCAGCACTAATGGAGGTATTAATATTACTGGGGGGCACTAATGGGGGCATTATTCATTCTGGGGCTTACTAATGGGGGCATTACCATTACTGGGGGGCATTATTAATTCTGGGGCGCACTAATGTGGTCATTACTATTACTGGGAGCACTAATGGGGGCACTATTAATTCTGGGGGATGCTAATGGAAGTACAAGTGCATCTCAATAAATTAGAATATCATCAAAAAGTTGTGTTTTTTTCAGTAATTCAGTTCAAAAAGTGAAACACATATTATATAATGTCATTACAAACAGAGTGAACTTTTGCAAGTGTTTATTTCTGTTAATGTTGATGATTATGGCTTACAGCCAAGGAAAACCCGAAAGTCATTATCTCAGAAAATTAGAATAATTAACCCAAAACACCTGCAAAGGCTTCCTAAGCCTTTAAAAAGGTCCCTTAGTCTGGTTCACTAGGCGACACAATCATGGGGAAGATTGATGACTTGACAGATGTCCAGAAGGCTGTCATTGACACACTCCACAAGAAGGGGAAGCCACAAAAGGTCATTGCTAAAGAAGATGGCTGTTCACAGATTGCTGTATCAAAGCATATTAATGGAAAGTTGAGTGGAAGGAAAAAGGGTGGTAGAAAAAGGTGCACAAGCAACAGGGAGAACCGCAGCCTTGATAGGATTGTTAAGAAAAGGCCTTTCCTAAATTTGGGTGATATTCACAAGGAGTGGACTGCTGCTTGAGTCAGTGCTTCAAGAACCACCACACACAGACGTATCCAGGATATGGGCTACAAGTGTCGCATTCCATGTGTCAAGCCACTCATAACCAATAGACTACTCCAGAAGCGTCTTACCTGGGCCAAGGAGAAAAAGAACTGGACTGTTGCTCAGTGGTCAAAGGTGTTGTTCTCAGATGAAAGTAAATTTTGCATTTCATTTGGAAATCAAGGTCCCAGAGTCTGGAGGAAGAGTGGAGAGGCACTCAATCCAAGCTGCTTGAGGTCTAGTGTGAAGTTTCCACAATCAGTGATGGTTTGGGGAGCCATGTCATCTGCTGGTGTAAGTCCACTGTGTTTTATCAAGATCAAAGTCAGTGCAGCCGTCTACCAGGAAAGTTTCGAGCACTTCATGCTTCCCTCTGCCGACAAGCTTTTTGGAGATGGAATTTTTATTTTCCAGCAGGACTTGCTACCTGTCCACACTGCCAAAAGTGCCAATACCTAGTTTAATAACCACAGTATCACTGTGCTTGATTGGCCAGCAAACTCGCCTGACCTTTACCCCATAGAGAATCTATGAGGTATTGTCAAGAGGACCCAACAATGCAGACGAGCTGAAGGCTGCTATCAAAGCAACCTGGGCTTTCATAACACCTCTGCAGTGCTACATGCCGATCGCCTCCATGCCACGCCGCATTGATGCAGTCATTCATGCAAAAGGAGCCCCAACTAAGTATTGAGTGCATTTACTGTACATACTTTTCATTTGGCCAACATTTCTGTGTGTAAACATTTTTTTTTACAGTTGGTCTAATATAATATTCTAATTTTCTGACATAATGACTTTTGGGTTTTCCTTGGCTGTAAGCCATAATCATCAACATTAACAGAAATAAACACTTGAAAAAGTTCACTCTGTTTGTAATGACTCTATATAATATGTGTTTCACTTTTTGAACTGAATTACTAAACAAATTTAATTTATTGAGATGCACTTGTATTACTATTAATGGAGACATTATTAATTCTGGGGGGCACTAATGGGGGCATTATTAATTCTACACGGTACTAATGAAGGCATTAATATTACTGTATTTTTTGCCCTATAAGACGCACCTAGGTTTTAGAGGAGGACAGTAAGAAAAAAATATTTTCATTAGACCTCAGGTCAGACCAACAATCAGACCCTCAATGTTAATCAGATCTCAGATCACAGCCCCAATCAGGCCCCTAATGTTAATAAGACCCCAATAAAACCGCAGATCAGACCCCAATATGAATGACCCCCAATCAGACCTCAGATAAGAGCCCCACTGCCTCTCATATCAGCCCCCATTTGCCTCTCAGTTCAGCTCCCATATGCCTGTCTTGTCACTTTTCAGCCCCCATATGCCTCTCAGTTCAGCCCCCATATGCCGCTCTTTTAAGCCCCCATATGCCTCTCAATTCAGCCCCCATATGCCTCTCAATTCAGCCCCCATATGCCGCTCAGTTAAGCCACCATATGCCCCCAACAGCCATACAGCCACAGAGGATATATATAAAAAAAAAAAAAAAAAAGACACTTACCTCTCCTGCTCCCGGACGACGCCGCTCCTCCACCCGCGCTCTGCTTCCTCCTGCTGTTGGCTGTGCTGTGAACTGGCGCACACAGTGTGAGGTCACAGAGCGCCCTCACGCTGTGCACAACCGACAGCCGAGTGGAGGGCCAGGAAGCGGTGAGTACAGACTCTTCACCGCATCCTGGTCCTCCGGTGCTAATGAGTACTTCCATAATGGAAGCGCTCATTAGCATTCGCCCCATAAGACGCAGGGGCATTTCCCCCCCACTTTTGGGGGGAAAAAATGCGTCTTATGGGGCGAAAAATATGGTACTGGGGGGGGGCACTAATGGCAGTGCCTATTCATTGCAGACCACTGTTTGCGGTCCGCAGCACAGGCACTGAGCCAGTACGGTATGAGCCCTTAGGCCTCTTTTACACAAGCGATATTCCTTGTGCCAGGATCTGTTCAGGAGAAAACTGATTTTGCTGGTTTTGCATGTAAGTTGAATCAGTTTTGTCTGTGATTGCGTTAAGTGTTTGCGGTTTTTCCATCTGAATTGTATCCGGATAGCTTTTTGCGCATGTGAAAAAAAATCTGCATCTCCTAGCAGCCATCAGTGAAAAACTCATTGCATCCAGATGTCATTCGTTTTTCACTTAAGCCCCATTCATTTCTATGGGGTCAGGGCTGCGTGAAAAACGCCCAATATAGAACATGCTGCGATTTTTCCTGATCACAGAAATGATGCATGAAACACAACGCTCATGGACACAGATCCATTGAAATAAATGGGTCAGGATTCAGTCCGGATGCTATGTGTTCACTACCGGACAGAAAGGATAAGACAAATTTATCAAGCAACATGTGACATTTGATCAATGTGGCAAAAAGTACTCCAACACAGACTCAATAAAAAACGGACTTTAAATATTCCTCTCATGAGAAATTCCCCCCAGTGGATATGGATGTGTCCAAGCTTGAAATTTTGGCAAGCACTTGGTTGAATTATATAATTGTATGGTATTGGTTTTTATTGGTTTTATTTTGAATCCCTTAGTGACTACCAATACACCTTTTTACGGCACTTACTAAGGGGCCTTAGGCTGGGCCCCCTCCATTTTAATGGAGACCCTGCAGCGTAGATCACAGGTTCAACTCTCATATGCGAGCTGGGCTACTGCTCTAACAACCAGGACCAACAGAAACACCATTCTGGGATGTTTAACACCTTAGAAGCCGCAGTCAATAGCGACTGTGGCATCTTAGAGATTACAGAAGGAGTGGGGTACCAAAGTCTTGGCAGCCTAGGGCCTAATGAACATCCCGGCCTGCCTTCAATGTATGCCTGGCAGGCTGCACCTCTCTGGCTCAGCCTGCTGGTGGATGTCAGCAGGGGCGTAGCTAAAGGCTCATGGGCCCTGGTGCAAGAGTTCAGCTTGGGCCCCTGCCCCCCCCCCCCCCCCCGCCTAATACAGCGCCTCATACCTCTTACATCCAGTATAATACAGCGCCCCATACCTCTTACATCCAGTATAATACAGCGCCCCATACCTCTTACATCCAGTATAATACAGCGCCCCATACCTCGTACATCCAGTGACGTCTCCTCTGATGTAGATCTTCTCTTTCCTCATCTTCTCCTTTCAGACCAGATTCCATTTTTCAGCCATTTCTCATGTCTGCAGTTTGACAGAAAAAAATCTTAGTTTACTACTTTTCCATCATCCTCCCATCTTCTGGACAAATCATCCTACCACCCCCAGTACTGTGCCACTAGTACCACACAGATTATGTGCCAGTAAGAAATGCCCCAATAATGCACCAGAAGTTCCCCCCATTGATTCCCCCCCAAAATCATGTGCCAGTAAGAAATGCCCCAGTGCCCCCATGTGCCAGAAAAATGCCCCCCATACCAGTAAAAATGGCCCCAGTGCCTGTAATAATGCCCCCAGTGCTCCCTTGTGCCAGTAAGAAATGCCCCAGTGCCCCCATGTGCCAGAAAATGCCCCCCATACCAGTAAAAATGGCCCCAGTGCCTGTAATAATGCCCCCAGTGCCCCCTTGTGCCAGTAAGAAATGCCCCAGTGCCCCCATGTGCCAGAAAAATGCCCCCCATACCAGTAAAAATGGCCCCAGTGACTGTAATAATGCCCCCAGTGCCCCCTTGTGCCAGTAAAAATGCCCTCAGTGCCCCATGTCAGTAAAAATGCCACCAGTACCAGTAAAAATGCCCCCAGTGCCCCATGTGCCAGTAAAAATGCCCCCAGTGCCCCCATGTGCCAGTAAAAATGCCCCCAGTGCCAGTAAAAATGCCCCCAGTGCCCCCATGTGCCAGTAAAAATGCCCCCAGTACCAGTAAAAATGCCCCCAGTGCCCCATGTGCCAGTAAAAATGCCCCAGTGCCCCCATGTGCCAGTAAAAATGCCCCCAGTACCAGTAAAAATGCCCCCAGTGCCCCCATGTGCCAGTAAAAATGCCCCCAGTACCAGTAAAAATGCCCCCAGTGCCCCATGTGCCAGTAAAAATGCCCCCAGTGCCCCCATGTGCCAGTAAAAATGCCCCCAGTGCCAGTAAAAATGCCCCCAGTGCCCCATGTGCCAGTAAAATGCCCACAGTGCCCCATGTGCCAGTAAAAATGCCCCCATGTGCCAGTAAAATGCCCCCAGTGCCCCCATGTGCCAGTAAAATGCCCCCAAAGCCCCCATGTGCCAGTAAAATAATAAAAAAAAATTAACACTTATACTTACCTCCAGCAGCGATGCGATGCAGGCCTCTTCTGGCCTGTGTCCCGCGCTGTACGGCTCAGGCGGCGCGATGACGTCATCGCGCCGCCTGAGCCGGCCTCTGATAGGCTGCAGGCCCAGTGCCTGCAGCCTATCAGAGGAACGGGCAGGGGAGACACCTCTCCCTCCCCTGCCCCAGTACAATACAGTCATCTGTATCGCCGTCCTGAGGACGGCGATACAGATGACTATGGAGATGAGCGCTTCCATAATGGAAGCGCTCATCTCCCTCTGCAGGGCCGCGCCGCACCTGGCTAATTGGCGGTGCGGCCCTGCAAGTGGCAAGGGGGGCCCTCGGGGCCCCCCTGGCTTAGGGGCCCGGTCGCAACTGCGACCGCTGCGACCCCTATAGCTACGCCACTGGATGTCAGTAAAGCACTGACACAATAATACATTGTATTGCATAAGCAATGCAATGTATTATAGAAGTGATTAAAAGATCACCTATTAAAGAGGGTTCTCCAGGAATTAAGAAAATGGATGCCAGTGGCTATTGTGGATCAACTGCCGGACCTCCCTCATCTTGAACCATGGCACAAAGTGACAAGATGCAAGTCACTCAAAGCTACCAAAGCACAAGGGAAGATGGTGCCGAAACCAGCCTGAGACTCTTGCGTTTACCTTTATTGAGAACTCATTAGTCAGCTCCGTTAGAGAGCTGTGAGGTAACGGGAGGGAGGAAGGGATAACCGATTCAGTTTACAAGTTTTATCATTGTGGTTATTAGCTAGGAGTCCATCTTGGTGGAGTTTGACATGGCGATCCTTCCCGCCTCCACTTTCCCGCCTTCACGAATCCCTCTGAGACAAGGGAGATTATACATTAGGAGTCCCTTGATATCGGGATTACCGTTATACAGGACACCGTCATACTAGTGATACTTGGAATTTATTGTTGCACACCTGTTTTTCTTTTTCTTCAGTTTTTCTGTCTTTATTTTGCTCCTCCTTTCCTTTCAAACTTCGGAATTTCTGATCTTTCCGTTGAAAATGAACAAATGCTCCACCTGCTGTTTAGTTAGGTTCACAAACACGAAGAAGCAGGACTAAGACAGGTTTAATGAACAAGAACTATGCTGCCAGGTGATTGAATACTGTATAATGCATGTTATATCTTCTTTACAACCTGTCTTTAATTTTGTTCACTCTTTCCTGTCCTACTTCTTGATTTCTGAACTACCTTAGAAAAGTACATTTGCTTTTTGAAATTATCTTGACCACCTAATATGCGCAGAAGAGGTTTCTGGAATGGAATCTCAGTGCACCGTTCGGGTTGTACATTTTATAATTGTTTTTCAACTATCTTCAATGAGGGTAGAGAGGTTTGGGAGTGGGGCTAGGTCGTTGTTTTAATACTTACTCCCGAATACAGCACTCCCCCCAAGATATTTCTATCTTTCTTCTGTTTTCAATATAACTCAATTCGGGATCTAAGGGCCTAAGGTTCATATAGTGCTCTTGGGGAAGCGGGTGCCTATTGGAGTATACCTAATTCCCCATAGAGACACACCTTGCATTATTTGTTATTGCTGTTCTGTTATATACAGTCTTGTCTATTGTCTTGTCTTGTTCCTTCTGTGTCTCACCCTAGTGTACTTACCTGATTACTGTATTGTATTTATCATTTATTTGCATTTAAGAGTCAAATGGCAGATATTGTAGTCACAACCTTTAATGTCAAAGGATTGAACTCCCCTAATAAGAGGGGTCGTTTAGCCTTAACGCTACGCAAACTAAAATCCCAAGTTCTCTTTCTCCAGGAGACGCATTTTAAACAACAGAAAATTCCAAAGCTTCCCAGACATCCATTTAATCAACGGTTCCACAGTTGCCATCCCTCGTCGGCATCCAAGGGAGTTTCCATTGGACTCCATCATACTGTCCCTTTTGTTCTACAGCAGCAACTTTCGGATGCGGAGGGAAGGATGCTACTCCTAAAAGGGGAGATAACCTCAAAAAAGATCACCCTTGTGAACCTATATGATCCCAATACCTCCACTGTGGCTTGGTTATTGAAGGCTTTAGATACCTTAAAAGCCTTTGCAGAAGGTACAATAATACTTGGGGCAGATCTAAATTTAGTTCTCGATCCATCCACTGACTTCTCGACAGGCAGATCTCACATCTCTCAATCACACTTAAGTAAAATACACAAAAAACTGCAAGAGTTGAACCTTATCGATGTGTGGAGACATATTAATCCTTCCACTAAAGATTACACGTTCTTCTCTAATCCTCATGGCTCTTTTCAGCGTCTAGACTATATACTGACATCTTCTCTCCTAACAGCATTTAAAAAGTCTTGGTTGGGATCCTTTACTCTCTTGGACCACGCCCCATGTATGGCATCTCTCATCATGTCCTCCTTGCCATGAAGGGAGTGGAATTGGAGACTAAACGAATCTCTGCTGTATGCTTCGATTCAAAGCACAGTGAGCAGATTAAGAAAGCCCTGACTTCCTATTTTTCCATCAATGTCTCTGAAGACAGTAAGTATCCTGTTGTCTGGGAAGCCCATAAGGCATTTATTAAAGGGGTATTTATAGCTTTGGGCACCAAAGTTAAAAAGGACCAACAAAAGGAAATAGACACAATACTGGCCCAAATAGCTTCCTTGGAAAGGATGCACAAACGGTCAGCATGTAAAAAAGCCCAAGCAGACTTGGTGAAACTCCGTTTTGAGCTAAAATCTATCCTCTCCCAAAAAGTGACAAAAAGCATTTTATACTTACAACACAAAATGTATGCACATGGCAATAAAGGGAATAAAATGATGACCTCATTACTAAAAAAGACCAAGCAATCCACATTTATTACCAAAATCAGAGAAGAGAAAGGGAATGTATGCACAGACACTCCAACAATAGCCAAAACTTTCCAGAGGTTTTACTCGGATCTCTATAATCTGAACCGAGAGGATGGTAACATACTCTTAATAGAAGCAATAAAATATCTAGATACCTGGAGGCCTTACAATCACCAGAGTTTTATCACCAGAGCTTTTATCACCAGAGTTAGGCTACTTTCACACTAGCGTTTTAAAATTCCGGTATTGAGTTCCGTCATAGGGGCTCAATACCGGAATAAAACGCTTCAGTTTTGTCCCCATTCATTGTCAATGGGGACAAAACTGAACTGAAGACAACGGAATGCTCCTGAAAGCATTCCGTTCCGTCTTCAGACCGGAGAACAAACCGCAGCGTGCTGCGGTTTGCTCTCCGGTCCAGGCATCCGCACCAAGACGGATCCGGAATGACCCCCAATGCAAGTCAATGGGGGTGGATCCGTCTGGTGTGACCATAATAGTAACCGGATCCGCCCTCCATTGACTTTCAATGGAGTTCATTACGGATCCGGCTACACATAGACACATACAGACACAGACATACACATAAACATAAACATACACACACATATAGACATACAAATACACATACATACTTACATGCTCCCCGGCAGGTCTTCGGAGCGTCGGAGGGACAGGACGGCGCGCACAGGTGACGATTCCACCAGGCGCCCAGCAGAGGGCGCTGTGGGGAATCGTGACCTGTGTGAGCCGTCCTGTCCCTCTGACGCTCCGAAGACCTGCCAGGGAGCATGTAAGTATGTATGTGTATTTGTATGTCTATGTGTGTGTAGGTTTATGTTTATGTGTATGTATGTACTGTGTGACATGTGTGGGGCCGGAGCGCGGTTCCGGCTCCACACATGTCACTGCGGCAGGCCTGATCCGGCAGCACCCTTCACCTGCCGGATCAGGCCTGCCGCCAGTGTGAAAGTAGCCTTAAGCGACCATTTAACAAGACAGATCACACAGGAGGAGGTGAGGTCTGTACTCCACAGTTTTGCACCGGGAAAAAGTCCTGGCCCGGATGGCTTTCCATTGCTCTACTATAAAAAGTTTCAAGAGATTCTCATTCCACATTTCACAGAAGTCTGCAACAGACTGTTGAAAGGAGAACCTCTTCCTAAACAAACACTTGAATCATGTGTTGTTCTTATCCCTAAAGAAGGGAGGGACCCTATGTGTTGCGGTAGTTACAGACCCATCTCACTCCTGAATATTGATCTTAAGATATGGGCAAAAATATTGGCAACTAGAGTGGGGGATATATTACCACCACTCATAGGCTGTGAACAGTCAGGCTTTGTAAAAGGACGGGAGGACCGAGACAATGCACATAGGGTTTTTCATGCCATTTATGAAGCGCACCATAAAAAGATCCCACTTACGCTCTTAAGCATTGACGCTGAAAAAGCGTTTGACAGGGTCAATTGGACATTTATGAAAGAGATCTTACGCAAATTCCACATCCCAGAATCTTTCATTGATGCTATCTTTACACTATATGGGCAACCATACGCCAGATTGAGGATAAATGGTACCCTGTCCCCAGGGCTGGCTCCAGGTTTATGTGGGCCCTTGGGCGATAAATCTCAGTGGGCCCCCCACAGAGTATAATGACCCCACAGTGGCCTTTCATTCAAAATAATGACCCCCAGTCACCCACATTCAGAATAATGACCCCAGTCACCCCCATTCAGAATAATAACCCCCAGTCACCCCCATTCAGAATAATGACCCCCGTCACCCCCATTCAGAATAATGACCCCCAGTCACTCCCATTCAGAATAATGCAGTGGCCCCCACAGCAAATTTTTTACAAACACCTCAACCCCCCCATCGCCCCGCCCCACCCGCCAGTGGGTTCACATCACGTTTTTCTATCCGTTTGATGTATACATTGATTAAAAAAAAAAGGTACTGTATACAAATGTGCAGCACATCACATTTGCCATGTACTGACAGCGCAGAACCTGGTCCTGGTGGTCAGGGGTGAGGACTGTGTTTCCCAAGGATCATTTATCTATTGGGAAATACAGGGCACAGTGTAATACACTGGAGTCTATATACTATAAAGATATCAGCTGTACCCTAGAATAATAAGACAATTAGGGGTTCATTTATTAAACAGAAATGCATCTATATTAGGGTCCATTCACACGTCCGCAGAATGTGTCCGCATCCGTTCCGCAAAATTGCGGAACGGGTGCGGACCCATTCATTTTCAATGGAGCTGCAAAAGATGCGGACGGCACACATTGTGCCGTCCGCATCCGCACTTCCGGTCCGCGGCCCCGCAAAAATATAGAACATGTCCTATTCTTGTCCGGAGCCACGGACAAGAAAAGGCATCTCTATAATAGAGCCGGCCATGTGCGGACCGCAAAACACACACGGACGTGTGAATGGACCCTTAGGCGGATTTCTGACACAGATTGTGGCGCACAGGACCTTTGCGCCGTAATCTGCAACTTTTCCCCACTCTTGCCAGGTCTAAAAAAGGTGGCGTGGGCAGGGAAGGGGATATAGTCACCGGATAACAACGCCATACAGTGACTGCATACTTCCATACAGTGACCAGATAAAACCGCCATACAATAACTGGATAGCACCGCCATACAGTGACCAGATAAAAGGGTATAAGAGGGCAGAGTACAGGGAATGACTAGGGACACTGTACAGGGTATGGTAAAAGGGCACAATGCAGGGTATAAGGGGGCACAGTATGGGGTGGGGGCACAGTCACGTGACCCTGAGACGTTAGAAGGTCATTATGGTGCTTGCAGTTTATACACCACCATTATGAGAGGCAGAGGAGAGAGACAGGGGCCCAGGGCCCTGAATGGACAAGAGGGGAGGACAAAAGTAGGTGGAAGGGGCTCTGAGGGGGATTTATACAAGAAGTGTGGGGCAGGAGGTCTGTGCAGCAATAAGAGAAAGGAAGGTGAAACAGGAGCTCTGTATACATGAGGGAGGAAAAGAGACAGCAGGGACTCCATGAGGATGACATAGGACAGGATATGGGGGGGGGGGCAGGTGTCATGGAGGCAAACTGCTTCATGAGGCAGTAAAACTAAACTGCTGCTGCTTCTTTACGGCATCCAGCAGCAGTATAAAGAGTTCCCTGACCCCCCTCCTGTCCCATACAGAAGAGTCAGTCCCAGTGCAGACTCACTTACAGGCTGTCTGCATCTCTTCACACTGCTGCTCCTGGGATCTCTCTCCTCCTCAGGCAGCAGCACGTCCTGTGTAGAGGGGGCGTGTCTGAGGCTTGTAAAGTAACTGCTGCTCTGCTGGAGTGAAGAGGGGGCGTGTCCGAAGCTCCACAGCACGGAAGCTTGTTAGGGGGACAGGGACAGCTGGACTCTGCATGCCGCTTTCATGTGAGTAAGGTCCCTGTGCTCCAGCAATGAGCGCTTCCATCTGTATTGATGGAAGCGCTCATAGCAGAGCAGTGGGCCCCCCCAGGAGCACTGGGCCCCGGCACTTGCCCGGGTATGCCGGGTGCTGACGCCGGCCCTGCCTGTCCCACCCATTTGAGATATCAAATGGAACAAGACAGGGATGCCCGCTCTCCCCTACTCTCTTCATTATGGTGATAGAGGCTCTGATTCAATCAGTTCGTCAAGAACCCCTGATTGAGGGGATTAGATATGGAGACAGGAACCTTATATGTACTGCCTTCGCAGACAACTTACTCTTCCTAACTACCAATCCAGAAAAGGGACTCAAGGAACTAAATAAAAAACTACAGGAATTCAGCGAAGTGTCAGACTTTAAAGTGAACCCAACAAAATCAGAACTCCTTAATGTTACCCTCTCTGATTCCAATATAACGCACATACTGTACGTGCATCCTTACCCTTCCCTTTGACCAAATGACCACTGACATACCTGGGTATTAAAATACCGAAAGATCTTAAAGAGGCTCTGTCACTAGGTTGTAACCTATGTATTTAAATACATAGGTTACAAGGCCTAGTGACAACTTTTAAAATCATACCTTTCATGCAGAGTTCCGCGCAGCGGTCGCGTAGAAATTTAAACTTTAAAAAGTATGCAAATGAGCCATCGGAGCACCGGGGGGCGGCCTCTTTCCTCTGGAGCACCGCTCCTTCACCGCTATCAAATACAGAAAGGGGCGTGATTAGAGACAGGGGACGTGCCTCGGGCCCGGGGGGGCGGTGAAGGAGCGGTGCTCCAGAGGAAAGAAAAACCCTTATAGATATTATCAAGCGATACAATTGAATAGATGCCTGGAGCTAATAAATCCTAAAAGGCAAGGTGATGTGGCACGGATCACTGAACATGTCTCAGGCTCCAATCTCCATCACAAGATGTGGTGGCCAAACCAGATGATAGCGGAACAATGTGACCCCCTGATGAATGGCTTATGGGTGACATGGAAAAAATTAAGGGACAAACTGATTCCGGGAATCTCGCCACTGACTCCAGTAGTCAAACTCCCAAATATAATGGGTGCACCAATAAATACTTAGGCTACTTTCACAGTAGCGTTTTATAATTCCGGTATTGAGTTCCTTCATAGAGGCTCAATACCGGAATAAAACGCCTCAGTTTTGTCCCCATTCATTGTCAATGGGGACAAAACTGAACTGAAGACAACGGAATGCTCCTAAAAGCATTCCGTTCCATCTTCAGACAGGAGAGCAAACCGCAGCATGCTGCGGTTTGCTCTCCGGTCCAGGCATCCGCACCAAGACGGACGGTGTGACACAATGGTGAACGGATCCATCCTCCATTGACTTTCAATGGAGTTAATGACAGATCCGTCACTTGCACACATACATACATACATACATACACACATACAGACATACACATAAACATACACATACATATACACATACAAATACACATACATACTTACATGCTCCTGGTAGGTCTCCACAGCGCAGGAGGAGCAGGACTGCGCACATATAGGACGATTCCACCCGGCGCCCAGAAGAGGGCGCTGTGGGGAATTGTCCTATGTGCGCACCATTTTAGCCACTGAGGAAGGAACAATGACGTTTCGAAATACATTTGGCGACATTTTAACCTGCTAGAAGTGTGAGCACTGTGTCCAGAAATCCATCTATAACACTGTATGTCCACATGGCACTAAGGCTGGGTTCACATTGAGTTTTTCCCATCCATTTATCGTATACATTAAACGGACAGACAGACGCTATACAGTGACATCTGTTCACCAAAGAGTTCCATTGTAAAAAAAAGTAAAATTTTTTTTTACTGGTCTCTGCAGGATACAAGAACGTGGTGTGCTGCGATTTTTTACCCTTTTTTTTCTAACGTCATACGGGGACATAAAACTTAATGTGAACTCACATGGATTTATATCGCCAGATCAGCAAATTCCTGGAATCCTATTCAGCTCCAAAGACACATGGAGCGAGGAGAGACACAGGGTGCTTACGTCGATTAGAACATTCTCTGCCACAGCGAACAAGCCCGAGAGCAGTACTAAACTGAACAACAAGGCGCCTGATGACCTGTGAAGAGGGTGAGACATGCTTCACAGCATTTGCTTCATAGTAATTGTCTTAACTTTTCAGCATTAAAGGGTTTCTGTCATCAGATTTAACCCTTTTAAACCTGCTGACATTAGCAATGTGGACTCGGCATGCATGCTTGGTACCTGCATCCCTGTATTAGTGGAGGCCTTTGAAGCACCAGAAATGGCAAAAGGCAGAAGGGACCCAGCATGCATGTGGAACCAAACACCCCCTGATTATACGGAAGCCAAGGTTGGCACATAACAGGTAGGAAATAGTGTTAGGTTCCCGTTCTACAGAGATCACCTTGACGATTTGGTGGATGGGCCCAGATAATTTTGTACAAAATATATTTGCCAAGAATCTCTAATTTACCAAACAAGCATAGCATTAGCTCCAGAGTGCTTTATCTGGTTAGCAGTGTGCCGTTGCATTGTATGTATTTTACTTTCATATTATAGAATAGCAATCCCTCAGGGCGGTCCCTGCATGGCAGGAATTAGTACTTCTGCTCCATTGTTTTCTGGGTGCATGAAACATAGATAAGTCCACACTTCCCGAAGGGTTAAAAGTGGGTACAAGTACAACTCGACGTCTCTAGCTGTATAAAGAGGTGTGCAGGTGCTAGAAGCTATGTCCTGTGCACACTGGTGCCAGCAAAATCCATAAATCGAATAATCAGCCTTTTACCTAAGCTGGTCTTCCTTGATCCAGTTCAAAGCACAGTTTCTGGTGGCTAGTGTCGTAAGTATCAGGAATAAGTCTGACTTGGCCAGGGTCAGGCACATCTGACAGCCTCAGGATGGAAGGTGCTCTCTCCTCCTGCACTAAACTTAAGCTACTCCTCTCTCTTCTTCACTGAACTCTCAACTCTACTCCACTCCACTGGTTCTAACCAGGTCACCTGGTTAAATACTAATACATAGCACCACCTAGTGGTGAAACATCAAAATAGTTTACTCAGCCTATATTAGGTCCTGCAGCAGATAAGAATATACATATAATAATACATATGACATGGCTATTGTAAATGGAAATACAAACATTTTACTGTGTCCCTTTTCACACATAAGTGGGACACTGCATACCCCACTTCTTTAAATTAAGCCGGCCTCGGCTTATCCTTGACACGTCGTGGCATCTTCTGAAAAAGGGTAGAGAAAGTACACCGTACACATACATTCTTAAATACATTTACCCCATTAAATAGAGATATACATATATATAGGCATATAGTTTTCATTGTCAGCATTATAAAATGGTATATGAAAAAATAGAATACAAAATGTACACTTATACATTTTTAAATACTTCAGCATAAATATAACTTCACATTCTTGAGGCTCATGACGCAAAGGGTGACAAGGGGCGTTGTGACTTCTTTACTTGACGGTGTCAAAATTGGGCGGAGTTTTATAGGGGGCAAACATAGTCCATGTCAATGTCTCTCAAGGTAAAGATGAACTGGCTTGATGGTTACAAAAACAGTCACAGAAAATGTCCCTCTGGGTACGTTACTTGAAAGTTACATAGACATTATTTATATGGTCCCTCAGTTAACCTGAGAAGGGGGTAAAAAGGGGACAAATATGTGCAAAAAGGGTGCAACTGGGATTGTAGGCTTACTCAGCCTGTAATAGGTATCAAAAATATAACACTGAAACAGAGTGGGTTCAGAGGTGGCTTGGAAAAACTGCCACAACAAAAACAGAAACAAAGGAGTCCCACTAGGCATAGGGAGTCTTTTTTTTTTTTACTCCAACATAGTCATTTACTGCAGTGGCCAGCCGGCCTACTTACTGGTATGGGTCCTCCTCGGATGGAACATCAGTGGGTAGTGGGCTTCCAGATTCCCACTCGTCAGAAGACACTTCAGAAACGCAGTCAGTTAAGCATATGGCAGAAGCGGGCTCCAGCCCACCAGAGGGTCTTTCAAAGATGGAGGACAACTTCTCCATTAAATCGGTGGCGACCTCTTGTAATTGTAATCCAGGGGTCTCTGGACTTGGTTGCACGGTTAGGCGAGCCAGACTCTGCACGCATGCGGCTTCATCCGCTTTTGGTGGGTCAGGTGCGGCTGGTGGTGACGGGCGTCTTGGTCTTCTCTTAGGACGTACGTCAGGGTCCCTGGTGGCAATAGCGGGCTACCAGATCATATTTGTGCCAGCGAATCCAGTTGCATACTGACAGTATTTAGCATCCGGTGGTTTGGGTCCTGCAGGTAGGTCTTCCTCTTCAGAGGTAGTGGTGCCTGAGCTCTCCCAGACCTCTGGGGCTGGCATTGGGCTAGTGACACCGATGGTGTACAGTCCATGGGTGTCCTCTTCTGGCGTGAACTCGACAATTTCATCCACATACAAGCTGTGGAGGTAGCTGGGCATGTCCCGACGCTTCACAGCTCTCCGGTTCACAAAATAGTCACGTCCGGTCTTAATATCACGAATGAACCCGAAACCTCGCTCTTTACAAAAGTGCAGCACCACGCCTTTCCTCCGGACAATCTCCGGTAGAGAGTCTAAGGGACATCCTAACATCTTCCTAGTGAGCTTTTCATTATATTGCTTACTTTGATGGATCCTTGGTAACCTGGAATTCTGGATCTCCTTTCCAGCTTCAGCCATAAAGGTTTGGTCGGCAGTAGTGGAGGGCGCTCACTGTCTAGCGCTGCCTCCGCAGTTCCTTCAGGCGGTGCCGGGAGTCTTCTCCTTGTTCTTGGTTGCGGATCACCGGGTTGTTCAGCCGCACGGATGGCGGTCATAGGCATCACATGCCATGGGCCTGGTGGTCTGGAGGGACTTGGCATCGGGTCTACTCCCCGTCCGATCCACCAACGATCTCGTACCTTTCTCAAACGGGCCTCCAAAGCGGCCACCTCTCTGGCCAACATCACTGCCTCGGGGGAGGAATCCTTTTCAGGGCGTTGGCACAAAGAAGAACAACAAGGTGCCTAGGTAGCCATCTTGAATGTACACAACAGTCCATGCAATATCACTGTAAATCCACAGATACATCTTTAGGCTGTTAGTAAACTTGACACAGTTTTTCAAATTGTAGAGGGGCTTATTCTCATCCTGTTCAAATATGGCGCAGGGGTTCCTGCATCCTGTTCGTGATGCCACTTTTCTGCAGCGAGCCGGACCGCAGGGGCATGCGTGAACGTTGGGGGATATGTCACAGTGTCTAATGGTGCCGGTGGTAATACTACTCACGGTTTGGTGACTCCCTGGGCCGGAGTGCAGTTGCGTGGGAGGAAGGACACCTTTTCCTCCGGGGCACCTCGTGTCCACAGGAACACTGCCAGATGGTGAGGCGAGGGGCCCTTGATGGTTGCGAGTATTTTAGGGTGTCTGTCAGCAGGGTCCTGGTTATTTGTCGTGACGCCAGCGTCTGTTGGACACAAAGTTTATAGTAGCAATAAAGAGGAGGCAGCTTTAGTGAAAACAGTAGAAAACGTTTACTTTTGCCTTGAGAAAGTTAGGTTTCAGGGTAGATAGTTTACAATCCAATTCCTTCTACAGAGGATGATGTTAATGATGCTGCAGGAATCCTTATACAGGCTGGTTCAGTTCAGATAAGCATTTACTCAAGATTCCTATGATAACTTCTAATTTCTCCTTCTCCTTCTGGATACACTTTCGTATTATAGAATAGCAATCCCTCAGGGCGGTCCCCTGCATGGCAGGAATTAGTACTTCTGCTCCATTGTTTTCTGGGTGCATGAAACATAGATAAGTCCACACTTCCCGAAGGGTTAAAAGTGGGTACAAGTGCAACTCAACGTCTCTAGCTGTATAAAGATGTGTGAGCTAGAAGATATATCCTGTGCACACTGGTACCAGCAAAATCCATAAAGCGAATAATCAGCCTTTTACCTAAGCTGGTCTTCCTTGATCCAGTTCAAAGCATAGTTTCTGGTGGCTAGTGTCGTAAGTATCAGGAATAAGTCTGACTTGGCCAGGGTCAGGCACATCTGACAGCCTCAGGATGGAAGGTGCTCTCTCCTCCTGCACTAAACTTAAGTTACTCCTCTCTCTTCTTCACTGAACTCTCAACTCTACTCCACTCCACTGGTTCTAACCAGGTCACATGGTTAAATACTAATACATAGCACCACCTAGTGGTGAATCATCAAAATAGTTTACTTAGCCTATATTAGGTCCTGCAGCAGACAAGAATATACATATAATATTACATATGACATGGCTATTGTAAATGGAAATACAGACATTTTACTGTGTCCCTTTTCACACATAAGTGGGACACTGCACGCGGAAGAAAGATGGTTTCATTAATACTTACCTGTCCCTTGTTCCACCAATGCCACACTCGCACAGGCCACAAGCTCTTCTGCTCTTGTCCCGACCGGATGTGTGCACTTCTTTTCCTGTTCCGCGGCATAGTAACAAATGGCGTCACGACTCGATTTCTAACAGCTATGTCTTCTGATACACTGGATATAATGCTGTGATTTTGGTATGTCAGCTTTCAAAGAAGGTTGGAACCATTTTTCTATCTCCTACCAATCCCAAGATATGAGCAGCTAAAGCAGCCGTCCCCTCTTCAGCAGAACCGGGCACTTGGGAGATGTTTTCCTGCAGAATAAAAGTGCTTTTTCTGAACATGTAATACAGACACACAGTGCACACAGGTATGTCTGGGATGTGTATGTAATCTTCTGTGGGCAGTGCTCTTAGTTATATTGGTGAAAAACAGGTGAAAGACTCCCTTTAAATACCATTTTCTCTACAATCACTGTAGCTGGTCTTTTGTCGGTTACGAGTGCATGTTATTAGCTAGAGGTTAGTAGCTGATCATGCTCCTGGTTTAGCTATAGTGCAAGGGTGTGGTGAGCATCTGTATCCAATTAGTTTATAGCATCTTAGCAAGGTCAACATCTGCATGGAGTTTGTATGTTCTCCCTGTGAATGTGTGGGTTTCCTCTGAGTGCTAATAGGGAATTAAGACTGAGATCTTCACTAGGGACAGTGAGTGATTGTAATGTCTGTAAAAGAACTTCACTAGACACAATGCTCATTCGAGTGCCACGGCCTCTTGAAACAGCCGATCAGCAGGGGTGCGACTCCCAGCCAATCTGATATTGACGGCCTATTGCATTCAAAAATGTCTACTTGGATGATTTTTTACCTGCATATCTGAACTAACCAACTGATTGCGTATTGTCTTCTCTCTTCGATATATAAAATGAGGCCGTTCTCTAAATAAATATCCAAACTTTGCATCCTTTGAAAGTATATTTCAGTATTTCAAAGGGACATTTTGAATCACAGGGGAATGATAGTCATACGTGGAGGTCAGTTTATCTCCTTTCTTCTCTTGCTTAGTACGATTTCTGACCTGATCCCGAGAATGCTTTTGTAACATCCACCGCTATGTTCATCAACTCTTCCTTCACATGCCCTCTGGCTGTAAATGTATCCACCATCAATAAAGATGAATTTGTGCTGTGAATCTGTGATGATGCACTTTATCTGAAGAAGTAAATGCACTTTAAATGAACCGTTGTGTCCTGTACATGGAGTTAATTTCAGCCCTCTATCAGATAGATGGCAAAAGAGTTTGCACGGCAGGTATAGGTCACCACACCTTTTTGTTTGGGACAGTGTAGCCTGCACTTTCCTACTGCAAAAAATATACCTTAAAGTTTCTAATATATCTGTGCCTATGTATGATGTATGAGGAAATAGTGGAAAAAAACAAAAGGGGGTTATACTGAGTGCTAAACTGAAGAAGAAATAATATATTAAATATAATAAATATAATAAATGTAATATATAAAATGAGGGAACAGGATAATGCAACTTCCCTCTTCACCAGGTAACATTGGGCCTAGGACCTTTTGCCTCTAATTGTTTTCACACATGGAGTGCCCTGCGCAGTTTTTTGTTTGTATGATAAATGCCACTGCTCAAGGGGAGAATTACGCTAACAAATTTTTAGAGTACGTGGAAATGTAAAAACAGATGCATGAGCATAACTACCAGGGTAGCATAGTAGCTGCTAGAGTTGAGCGAATCAAATCAACGAAGTGGAATTCTATCCAAATTTTAGGATAAATTTGATTCACTGCAAAGCCGAATTTCCTCATGCTTCGTGGTAGCAAATTGATTTAACCTGATATGGTGTAAAAAGCAAAAAAAAAAAAATCATACTTCCTCCATTTGCTTGCGACAGGCCAGCCACTGCCATCTTGATTGAAGATCTTGGCTGAAATCCCGTGCATAGTGACATACGACGTCACTATGCCGGCCGACGTGATGACGTCATCTTGGGTTGTGAGAGCTTTTGTGCCAGATCAGCAAGCAAGATGGCGGCGGGGTGCCCGTTGCGAGCGAATGGAGGTGGTAAGTATGATTTAATTTTTTTGATTTTTAATTTTTTTTTTCTGTTAATTTTTACACTGTTTTTACTCTCAGATCATGTATGAACGTGGCATCTGAGGGGTACAATGATGGGGAGCAGCGCTATCGCAGCTCCCGGTCATTGTATCCGCTACTTATAAAAAAAATGCTCTTCGTGATGAATTACTTTGTCACAAAGCAAATTTTTTTGTAAAAATTGGCGATGCAATCGAATCGAATTTTTAAGAAATTCGCTCGAGTAGCTGCTATGTTGCCCAACAACTACGGGGGCCTATATTAACTCATAAATAAGGTGCAGTTAGTGGTAAAATGTATATAAGGTGCCATGGAAAATTGAATATGACAAGCATTCTAAATTTTACTATGGAGTCTCATGGTTACTTCTGCTGTTTGCATTTTCCCTTTTGTTCTCCATTTGTTTTTACATTTTTTGTGCAGAGACATCACTACGTTAATCCTGTACTGTGACATCATATGAGCATTATACTTCGTGTGATGTCACTGTTTGCATAATTTCAGTGTTGTTACATCACTGAGTAGATTATCCCTGTACTGTGACATCACTGCATGCATTATACTTGTATGTGATGTCACCGTTTGCATAATTTCAGTGTTGCAACATCACTGTATACTTTATCCCTGTACTGTGACATCAGTATTGTTATAATTTCTGTACTGTGAAATCAATGTGTGCTCTATCCCTGTACTGTGACTTCATGTGCACGTTATTGCAGTGTACATTATCCCTGTACTGTGTCATCACTATGTGCCTTATCTCAGTATGATAATATCCCTGTATGCCTTAGCCCTGTGCATTAGTAAGACCATAGAATCCAAACAAGAAAACGCCACCTGTAAAATAGCACCGTCTGCACAGGTGTTTTTGACCCACACCTGGTTTTGGCTCATAATAACTGATGGAAATAACTGATCAAATAACTGATGTGTGAACAAGCCCTTACTCATGCATGAGGGAGGAAGAGAAGGTGGGAAATTCATAGCAAATCAAAAGAGCAATAATTAATATCATACATCAATAAAACATTTATATAACATCAATACATCACTACAATTACCCCATTATTCGGAAGTCATTGAGAAAATACACTATAAAAAAAGCATTAAAGCGGCATATTTCATTTTACCCTTTCGGGATCAGCAAATCCAGTTTCACTATCCAGAAAGTTTCTCTCTGTAGTAATAGAGAGAGGCAAATAGGAGGTGGTTACTACAGAGAGAAACACAAGATGAAGGTGAAATACCAGATGTCCATGAATATGGACTGAAAAAGCTCACTATCACACATGTAACACTGAGAGGCCATTAGTAAGACCAGTCCTAAGCTTTTCTGAAAGTGGTCCCGGTGGAATGGGGCTCTATTCCAAGTTTTGCTATGGGACCCCATTATTATGTATTATGCCCCTGGAGATGTATTAATACTGTTAATAAAAATTATAGAAATTTAGTTACAGAAATCCATGTACAGTACATGCTCCTGAAGAAAAAAACCCATTCACATGTATTAAATGCATTTTCAGTTGCATAACTTTCTGCAATAAATCTGTCAAATGTGAATATATCCTAAAAAATATATTTGGCACATGCTATGCACACAATGTTTTCAGTGCAGTATGTGCCAGAATTCAAGTGCATTTTGCTTAGTAAATCCCTGATTGAGTACATTCCTCACTACTAAGACCAGGTGCCTATGACACTATGATTGGGGAGTAAAAAGCATGTGATGGGAAGCTCTGTACAGTATTAGAATGTATTGGCTCTGATCAGCGAAGTTATTACTTTGCAAAGTCTCGCAAGACTTCGTGTAATAACTTTGTGAATTAATTATTACTGTAAAAAACCTTGATACCGAACTTGGGTTCGGTTCCAAGCTACCACTAGGAACCGAACCTGAGTTCGGTACCAAGGTTTTTCACAGTCATAATTAATTCACAAAGTTATTACACAAAGTCTTGCGAGACTTCCCAAAGTAATAACTTCAGCTCATCAGAGCAAATACATTCTAATACTGTACGGAGCTCTTGCTCCTTACAGTATTACAACAAAGTTTTATGCAAACCGACGTTGGATGAAGCATCTGAAGTCGATTCGCTCATCCCTAGTTAGCACTAATTGTCCATACACTATAGATTATCATCATTATGGGGCACATTTGTTAATAAAGCCCCATCGATGGTGGCGGATCCACCAAAGTTATGAAAAGACGTAGGCCTCTCCATCACTTCAGCGCATCCAGTTCCAGTTCTAAATTTTATACAGCTTCCGAGCTGTCTTTCATTTAGACCATTTCTATGTCTAAAACAGGCATAGAAAATGATGAATGAGATGGGCCTGCAGGCCTGTCCTTTTCCCTGCCCACAATTTTAGACCTGGCATGAGCGGGGCGAAGTTGCAGATAGCGCCTGAAATACGTATAATTTAGGAGTATTTCAGAATAGTAAATGACCACCTGTATTTATATCCATTTGCACATACATAGTAAGTTATCTGCTGTTAACCTTGGTGTAGGACAGTTTGCCCTTGGCAATGCAGAAGGCGATGTTGCATCTTGCACGCGTTCATTGTTTGCCTGGGGATCTTTCTTTGATCTTTTGTTAGTAGACACACTGGAAGCGAATATGCTTTATGAAGATGATTTCATGGAAGAAATACATGCAGTGATTAACTGGCTGCCTCCTGGGATACCACCTGGCTTCATGGACCTTCAGTGCATATTATAAAGGCTTGGTGGCTCAGTAATTACACTTCCAATACAATCATGCTACAGTACCACATCCAAGTTTTTTCCATAATGTTTGCAGAAGATATTATAGAGTTCATTGCCAAGCACAATGGACATCTGCACAGAGACAATGTCACAACCAACCAGGGAAGCGCTGCTCAGTGACCAGTCATTTGAAGCATTGTTTGAACATTTAGTTGGATGTTCCAAGGATCTCAGACATCTTTGAAGTTTCTCCAAATTCCAATAATGGTGTCGGATCAATTTTTAATTCCCACATCCACTGTTATATTCAAAAAGACAATGAAACTGTCATCTACGTCCATTTGCTGTGCAGTTTGGATTAAATTTATTCTTCCCTGTAAGCAGGGCCATGTTATTAGCTTATGTTGCCCTAGGCACTGAGACTTTGCTGCATATTTAACATAGAGTAGTAACATAGAACTATATAAAGCTAATGTTTTAATGAATGCAAATTAAAGGGAGTGCATCACATATTTGTTTTTACCAATTAACCCATAGAGGCAATTTTTTTTTCTCTTTGCCTTTCCAGAGCCGTAACTTTTTTATTTTTCTATTCATAAAGCCAGATGATAGCTTGTTTTTTGCAGATAAGTTGCACTGCTAAATTTCTAATGGCATCCTTTTATATTGCATACAATCTAGTGGGTAGCTGGAAAAAAATCCTGATAGGGTGGAATTAGGAAAAAAATTCCACCACAGTTTTATAGGTTTTGTTTTTATGGTGTTCTCTGTGCACTAAATCTGTTATACCTTCATTCTCTGGGTCAGCATTAGAGATGAGCGAACATGCTCGTCCGAGCTTGGTGCTCGTTCGAGCATTAGGGTATTCGCATATGCTCGCCACTCGGACGAGCATATCGCGATCCTCGAGGAAATGGCAACTTCCTCTTCCTGCATGTTAGCCGCCTTTTTTCAGCCAATCAACATGCAGGAGAGTCTTTGGTACCTCCTAGCATCACGTGGGGCCCCTACAAGTCGATAGCAGGGATTGGCTGGCCAGATCAGATGACCTGGGAATATAAGAATCTGGTCCCGCGCTGCTCGCGTCATACGCCGTCTGCATGAGATTAGGGATAGAGCTGCTGTCTGTCAGGGAGAGTGTTAGGGCCTGAATTTAGTTGTTGGTTAGGCAGGAATCACCCACAAAGAACCCAACAGCCCTTCTAAGGGCTACAAGCACGTTTTTTTTTGGTCTCCTCCTGGCTGCTGGCTGGGACTTGTAGTGCAGCTACTGCCATCTTGGCTGCACACTGTTAGGGCATGAAATTAGAATCTGGTTAGGCAGGAATCATCCACAAAGAACCCAACGCTCCTTCTAAGGGCTACAACGACATTTTTTTTTTGTCCTCCTCTCGGCTGCTGGCTGGGACTTGTAGTGCAGCTACCGCCATCTTGGCTGCACACTGTGCACTGGTGGCAGAAAGGGGACAGCACATGGTCCACACAGACCCCAATGAAATTGCCCAAAGTCCTCTCAGTACTCATTTTTGCTGCTGCTGTACCTTGGCTTGCTGGGATTTGTAGTGCAGTCTAGGGAATACGTTTTGTCACTCAGTTATATAAACTACAGTCCAGTGAACAATTGTGAGGTGTGCGATACACTAGCCACAGTCTAGAGAATAATTTTTTTCACTCAATTATGTAAACTACAGTCCAGTGAACAATTGTGAGGTGTGTGATACACTAGCCACAGTCTAGACAATCATTTTTTTCACTCAATTATATAAACTACAGTCCAGTGAACAATTGTGAGGTGTGTGATACACTAGCCACAGTCTAGAGAATACGTTTTTTTCACTCAATTATATAAACTACAGTCCAGTGAACAATTGTGAGGTGTGTGATACACTAGCCACAGTCTAGACAATCATTTTTTTCACTCAATTATATAAACTACAGTCCAGTGAACAATTGTGAGGTGTGTGATACACTAGCCACAGTCTAGAGAATAATTTTTTTCACTCAATTATATAAACTACAGTCCAGTGAACAATTGTGAGGTGTGTGATACACTAGCCGCAGTCTAGAGAATACGTTTTTTTCACTCAATTATATAAACTACAGTCCAGTGAACAATTGTGAGGTGTGCGATACACTAGCCGCAGTCTAGAGAATACGTTTTTTTCACTCAATTATATAAACTACAGTCCAGTGAACAATTGTGAGGTGTGCGATACACTAGCCGCAGTCTAGAGAATAATTTTTTGCACTCAATTATATAAACTACAGTCCAGTGAACAATTGTGAGGCGTGCGATACACTAGCTGCAGTCTAGAGAATAATTTTTTTCACTCAATTATATAAACTACAGTCCAGTGAACAATTGTGAGGTGTGCGATACACTAGCCGCAGTCTAGAGAATATGTTTTTATTCTCAGTTATATAAACTACAGTCCAGTGCAAAATTGAGTGGTTTGCGGTGCAATAGCTGGAGTCTAAAGACTACATTTTTTTGCCTCAAGTAGTAATTCTACTGTCTACTGAATACAGTTTTGGCCTCAGATATTAACTTGACAGTTTGGTGACTATACAAATTGGAATTAGTGCAAGTAGTGCGTGAAGAGGTGTCGGATGATGATGATGATGATGAGACACGGTTGTCAGACAGTGACGTTGTTGTCAGGGCAGTAAGTCGGAGGGGGGAGCAGAGTGAGGAATCGGAGGAAGAGCTGGTGGATGATGAGGTGACTGACCCGAGCTGGGTTGGTAATCCAACTCAAGAGAGTGCTTCTGAAGTGGAGGCAAGTGCAGCACCAGAACAGGTTGGAAGAGGCAGTGGGGTGGCCAGAGGGAGAAGCAGGGCCAGAGCAGGTAGATCAGCAACTGTTTCACGGAATCAAGTTCCCGTGCCGAGGCCTAGATGTTCGCAAGTCTGGAGGTTTTTTAAAGAAACTGAGGATGACCGACGGACTGTGGTGTGCAACCTGTGTCACACCAAGATCAGCAGGGGAGCCACCACTACCAGCCTAACCACTACCAGCATGCGCAGGCATATGAGTGCTAAACACACGGACGGTTTTTGCGGATATTTTGCGGATCCATTCATTTCAATGGGTCTTGATAATCTGCGGACATTGCACCGTATGTTGTCCGCATCCGTTAATCTGTTCCGTTCTGTTTTGCGGATCCGCAAACAGAAATCCTCCTGTCCTACTTGTCTCCCGAATTGCGGTCCGTAGCACAATGAAAGTCTATGGATCTGCAAAAAATGCGGAAGACATGCGGAAAGGCATCCGCATGTCATCCGTATTTGCGGATTCCGTTCCAGGAGGGGTGGAAAAAAAGATGTTATTCATCCGCAAAAAACGGATGACATATGTATACATCCTTTCCGTTTTTTACGGAAAGACGGAACGGATGTCCTGGAAAAACTGAGTTTTTTGCGGAACAATGGATCCGCAAAAAAACTGACCGTTTTCCAAGATGTGCACACATACGGACGTGTGAATGGGGCCTAAGAATGTCATGTATGGTTACTCAGAGAGAGAGTTAGGAAGCAGAATCTAGTCTGCAAAGAAGAAAAGTGCTGAAAAAACACTAGATATAAGTCATATAATGGTCAGATGTAGTTCTATCAGTCATGTATACACATATGGCAGATTATTCTGAAACGTTATCAGAAATGACAGCTATGTTTTAAATCCTCTTCAAACACAAACATGGAAAACAGCACGCTATATGCTATTTTATTATGAATTATTCTTCAGGAAGAAAATAAATTGTTAGGAACTAGTGAACAGCCCAAGTGTTATAATATTAATAGGCCTAAAATACTGTATAGGCCTTGATTTTGAAATTTGTCTATTGAGCCAAAGGTAAACTATCATATTCTGACTTTCATTCACCTTCCACAGCTATGGCAGGTCAGCAGTTGAGGCAGTTTTTGAGACAATCCCTATTTAATAAGGCCAAAAACAAATGTACTCCACAGGAATGTTGACAAACAGCTGGATATCTGAAGTTGACTTAGCAGGAGCAAAAAAATTACTTTGCCCTGTCGCAGAAACATCACAGTTTACACCAAAAGTAAGACAAAACCAGTTTGGTAAATCAGGACCATTGTGTTTTTTTCCTATTTTAAAGAAGGTTTTTGTTTGATCTCCAACAGAAAACTAGAGCCTTCTCTGTTACCATAATATCGAGTACTGTATATATTGATCAGTGATGAGACAGACAAGGCAGCCCGACATTGAGTAAGGACACAAGGGAATGTCAGAGCGCAGTTAGTTAGCAGACATGGGACATCACTGTTATAATTGTACCACACTTTTAATGAATTCCTTAGTTTAAACTTAGTGACTGTATAGCTTGTCTCCCATTATATGAAGACTATTTAGTAGTGGGTGACAAAAGGGTGTGGTCATGCCATAGATGTGATGTGACTGTGCTGCAGTCAAGTAGAAAGAGGCTGCAGGAGCCTAAACGAGCTACAGTTAACTAACTAGGTCCGCACATGCTGCACAGCAATTAACAATGCAGACTGACTGAACAGTGTGGTTCCAGTTGGTTAATTGAAACCTGATACGGCTTGTACGGCCATATCATACTCAACTGTAGTGTGGCCAAGTTGCAACTATGGCACAACCTCACCGTGTGATCGTACCCTAATAACTGATGATGTCAGAAAGGTCACAGCCAATGGAGTACAGTAGCTCATAGGACACTTCAAAGATTAAATTCTAACTAGCTAAAAACTTTTTGCACAGACAGCCACTAGATGGAGCCAAATCTGCAAAATACTAACAGTAATTTATCATACATATAATTAACAGCTGCTGGAAGCAACTTGCTGGAGGCATAATAACCATAATTCAGGAACGGAATGTCACAGTTCAGGGGAATGTGTGGCCCTGAACTCAACCCCATCACTGACCCTGCCTACTTGCACGGCCCTTCCTAGGCAACGGCGTACAACTTGTCGATGGACCCTAGCCTAGGTACGTGCAGGGGTGTACAGGGAGGGGAAAAACGTGAGAAAACAATAAACAAAGACAGAACACACACAATATAAGAGTATCACCAAGCCGAGGTCTAACCAGGAAGTCACGTCAAAGTCCAGGGGAACGAGCAAAAGCAGAGTCAAGCACACGAGCCGAGGTCAAATCCGAGAGGTAGCAAATTACAAGAGGAGGAGATGGGGACAATGTCAAAATACAAGCCAAAGTACCAAGTCACAGCAGTTCAAAATAGCAAGTTCAGGTTTAAAGACCAATCACAGGCAACCTGTGGCCAGCAGGCTGCCTGTTTAAATAGACCCAGCAGATGGGTCATGTGATGTGGCCAACGTCACGTGACTCACATCAGAAACCTCATTACACCTGAGCGCCGACGCCGGCTGCGTCTGCAGCCGACTCCTCCTCCCTCCTTATCACCATGGAGACGAGGACGCTTGCCACGTCCCTGTTCAGAACTAGACACGGGAGACCGGCGGCGCAACAAGGATGGGGCGCATCGCTGGCTCACCGTGACAGTACCCCCCCGTTTCTCGAGGGGCCACTGGACCCTTACCTACTAGAGCCGGTTTCTCTGGATGAGCCAGAAGAAATCTCTTAATTAAAGAGTCCGCATGCATTTTGCTGGCTGGCACCCAGGACCAAACCCCTTCCAGTGCACCAGATACTGAACTGACTTCCGAACTTTCCTCACATCAACGACTCTAGACACCTCATGTTCTAATTGCCCTGAAACCTCCACTGACAATGGAGGCTTTTCTGCAGGAAAAACAGATGGAACATAGTTTTTTAGTAAAGACTTATGGAACACGTTGTGGATCCAGAAGGAATTAGGCAAACGTAATTCAAAAGACACCAGGTTAATAATATGTATTATCTCGTAAGGCCCAATGAATCAAGGAGCAAATTTATTCGATGGTACTTTCATGCGTAAATTCTTAGTGGACAACCACACCTTGTCACCCACTTTACAATCAACACCCTGAGAACGTCTCCTGTTAGCTTTAGACTTCTGAACCTCCTGGGCTTTTTTCAGGTTCGACTGAACCTGGGCCCAGACTGTGCACAGTTCTCTGACAACTAGGTTAGCCTCTGGAACCAAGGAGGCAGACGGCGAAAAAGAACAGATCCGTGGATGAAACCCCAGATTGCAGAAAAAAGGAAACATACCGGTAGATGAATTCACTTGATTGTTAATGGCGAATTCAGCAACAGACAGATATTTCATCCACAGGTGTTGGTTATCAGAAACATAACATCTCAGATATTGCTCCAGAGACTGATTTAGGCTTTCAGTTTGGTTTCCGGATGGAAGGCCGAGGAGAACGACAGAGATATTTTTTGTGACAAAACGCCTTCCAGAACTTGGAAACAAACTGAACGCCTCCGTCAGATACAATATTCTCTGTAATATCCATGTAAACGAACAATATAATCAACGAAAAGAGACCAACGTTTTAGCAGAGGAATAAAGTAACACATTTTACTAAACCTATCAACGATCACCCATACACCATTTTGCCCTCCGAACATGGCAAATCAGTGACAAAATCCATGAAAATGTGAGACCAAGGCCCAGCACACCAGGGCCCACTGCGCCTGCCACGCTCTGATCCTCCAAGATCTGCAGATCTCAGTCGGGACTCCAGGGTGTGGGGAGTTTCCCAGCTTAGGAGTCCCTGCTCTGACTCCATATATGGCTATATCCATATATGGAGTCAGTGTTATAAATCTGAAAGGGGTACTCCAATCATGCTTGGGGACACCCTGTGTATATATAAATCTAATTTAGACTCTATTTCATTTTTAAATGTTTCTATGGGAATTTGAACTCACAACCATCAACAGTGAAGGCAGGAACCTTAAAGGGATTCTGTCACCAGGTTTTGGCCTATAAAGTTATTCACACTACCGGATAGGGCTCATTGTGGTCAATGTAAAAAAGTTATTCTTATTGATCCTAGAGATGTATTTGATGTTAAAAAATCGTTTTTAGTGATATGCAAATTACTCACATAAGGAGCCCAAGGGGATGTCCCCAGTGCCATTGGAGCCCGGCCACGCCGCAACTGTTGGAGCCCAGCACCGCCCACCTACTTATTATTCACTGCAAATCTTCTTGCAAAGCGAAGTGCGCAGAGAGTTGGCGCATGCG
Source organism: Rhinella marina (assembly GCA_900303285.1). Lineage (NCBI taxonomy): Eukaryota > Metazoa > Chordata > Amphibia > Anura > Bufonidae > Rhinella > Rhinella marina. The sequence goes on from ONZH01013631.1 coordinate 118,988, forward strand.
CACTAATATCCTTGAGGCCGATGCCAGTAGACCGCACGGGCGCAGACTGCTTGAGGTACTGCGCACGCGCGGATTACACTGGTGCCGGAGGAGGGCTGCAAGAAGATTTGCAGTGAATAATAAGTAGGTGGGCGGTGCTGGGCTACAACAGTTGCGGCGTGGCAGGGCTCCAACGGCGCTGGGCACATCCCCTTGGGCTCCTTATGTGAGTAATTTGCATATCACTAAAAACGATTTTTTAACATCAAATACATCTCTAGGATCAATAAGAATAACTTTTTTACATTGACCACAATGAGCCCTATCCGGTAGTGTGAATAACTTTATAGGCCAAAACCTGGTGACAGAATCCCTTTAACCACTGGGCTACAGAGCTCTGTGCTAAGACAGGGTTGAAAAACCTCATAGAAGTTTCTTTTCTACAGTGATCCCTCAAGATACAATGGCCTCAAGATACAATATTTTCAACATACAATGGTCTTTTCTGACCCATCGTAAGGTTAAACCAGACTTAAAATACAATGTCGCAAACTCAGATCAACCAATCTAGGCCAATTTTCTGGTAAAATATCTGTATTAGTTGCTAGTTAGCAGCTATTCCTCACTGTTATATGTATGGACTTCTTTTATATGTCTTAGTTATCTGCTTATTTTTCTTAAATCATCATTTTTTCTTATCATGGATGACATTTTGGGGCTTTGGAACCGATTACTCAACTTACAATGGTTTCAACATATAATGGTCGTCCTGGAACCAATTAATATTGTATCTTGAGGGACCACTGTTATAATACAAGAGAAAGTGTTGTGTTTTTTTTATATAAGAGAAACTTCTATGGCAGGGCTGGCCAACCTGCGGCTCTCCAGCTGTTGCAAAACTACAACTCCCAGCATGCCCAGTCTGCCTACAGCTATCATCCCACAGCAGGGCATGGTGGGAGTTGTAGTTTTACAACAGCTGGAGAGCCTCAGGTTGGCCAGCCCTGTTCTATGGGGTTTTTCAACAGTGACTCAACACTAATCTCTATAGCCCAGTGGTCAAGGTTCTTGCCTTTAATGTCAATGGTTATGAGTTTGAATCCCCATAGGAAAAATTTAAAAATAGAGACTAAATAAAACTTAAATACACAGGGTGTCCCTAACAGCGAAATGTTTTATATTTTCAAAACTTTTTTTAAATTTTTTTTTTACTTTTTGTTAAGTCCCCCAAGTGGATCACAACTTACAATCATCAGATATAAATTGCTCCATTAGGCCCCTTTCACACGGGCGAGATTTCCACGCGGGTGCAATGCGTGATGCGAACGCATTGCACCCGCAATGAATCCTGACCCATTCATTTCAATGGGGCTTTTCACATGAGCGATGATTTTCACGCATCAGTTCGCCGTTGCGTGAAAATCGCAGCATGTTCTATATTCTGCGTTTTTCACGCAGCCCTGGCCCCATTGAAGTGAATGGGGCTGCGTGAATATTGGATGCAATGCGTGATTCACTGATGGTTGCTAAGAGATGTTGTTTGCAAGCATTCAGTTTTTTATCACGCGCGTGAAAAACGCATCAAAACGCTTCGCACCCGCACGGAAAAAACTGAACGAACGTACGCAATTGCAGTCAAAACTGACTTCGATTGCGTGCGGATTGGTGTGGATGCGTGCAGATTTTCCGGAACGCATCTGGACTGAATCCGTGACGCCCGTGTGAAAGAGGCCTTAGTCTCTATAGAAATCACTATATCACAGTTCAGTGCTGCCACCTAGTGGCCTGAACTGGGATATACTAACAATGAGCCTGGAAGCCTAGTACAGTCTGCGGCTCATTACTAGAACAGGGTGCTCTCCCCGATCTCCGCTGGGGGAAAGGGCGCTGAAGAGGAATCCCACGCTTCCGGTTTTTAACACTTCCAGATTCAGTGAGTGAGGGGAACTCATTGCTGTGAGGGGAGGGGGCATGTGGCGTATTCTGGGGCCATGAGGGTGAAGAACTGTGTGAGGAGCTTTATGGGGTGTAAATCTGTGAAGGAGGGCCAGAATCGACAGAATGTGACTGTGTTGTTCGCACATTATTACAAGATTTGGTGCCCCACTTTTGATTTTGCCCAGGGCCACATTCTGTCTAAAACCGGCCCTGACTACCACATTATCAGCACTAGTGTTATCTGTGGTTTTACATAGGACTGCAGGTAACACTACCACATTATCAGCAAAAGCGTTATCTGGAATTTTACATATGACTGCAGGTAACACTACCACATAATCTGCACTAGTGTTATTTGTGGTTTTACATAGGACTGCAGGTAACACTACTACATTTTCTCTACACAGATAGCCATCACTGTGTTATCCGTGCTGTTACATAAGACTGCAGAGGACATCTACTATATTAACTTTACTCAGAGATTTATCACTCTGTAAGGGGGCCCACTGAGACTTTATCACCCAAGGGCCCACATGAACCTGGAGCCGGCCCTGCCAAGGCCTACTAGGAATGGGTAGAGGACGCAACTCACCCGCTGGACGTGACCTAAGATTCTTGGACCTAGCACAAACCTCACAAGACACGTAAGCTTGGACACCTCTAGATAATGTGGGTCACCATAAAACGAGCTACTTGGTGGCATTAATACCGGGATGACCACTCAATGCAGAGTTATGACACTCACCCAGAAGACGGAAACGCTGATGAGCAGGGACAAACAACTTATCTTTAGGAGTTTCAAGTGGAGCCAGTTGTTGTGCCGTGGAAATCTTGGTGGTCAGGTCAGATGAAATAGCAGCCACAATAATATCTGCCGGCAAAATAGGTTCGGGAGGAGAGTCAAGAGGCTGGAGGGCATGAAAACTCCGGGATAAGGCATCTGCCTTAATTTTTTTTACTTCCTGGCCTGAAAGTAACACAGAAATTAAAGCGAGTAAAAAACAAAGCCCACCTAGCCTGTCTGGGATTCAAACGTTTGGCCGATTCCAAAAACATAAAATTTTTATGGTCAGTGAGAACAGTTACACGATGTAGAGCCCCTTCCAAAAAATGGTGCCATTCCTCAAAGGCCCATTTAATAGCGAGCAACCCTCAATTCCCGATATCGTAATTCCTCTCAGCTGGAGAGAATTTACGAGAAAAGAAAGCACACGGTTTAAGATTAGTGAATGTGGATGACCCCTGGGAGACAACTGCCCCCACTCCATCCTCGGAGGCGTCCACTTCAACTACAAAAGGTCTTTCTTGGTCTGGTTGGACCAAAACTGGAGCATTAATGAAGCACTTCTTGAGTGATTCAAATGCCTTCACAGCCACTGAGGACCAGTTCACTAGATCCGCCCTTTGCGAGTAAGATCAGTGAGCGGCTTAACAATGACAGAAAAATTTTGAATAAATTTTCGGTAGTAATTAGCAAACCCTAAAAAGCGTTGTAGCGCTTTAAGAGAGGAAGGCCGCACCCAATCCACAATGGCCTGCACCTTACCCGGATCCATCTTAAATGATTGAGGATTAAGGATGTATCCCAAGAAAGCAATTTCCTGAACTCCAAAAATACACTTCTCCCCTTTAACAAATAGTTGATTCTTTCGAAGTACCTCCAACACCTGTCTAGTATGTGAGATATCCTCTAAATAGACGATCATGAATGTCCCAATGAACTGCCTAAAGATGTCATTAACAAAATTCGGGGAAACCGCTGGAGCATTATTCAAACCGTCTTCCACTCGTCTCCTTTTTTAATTCTTATTAGATTATATGTCCCTCTAAGAGCAAGTTTAGAAAACCAACATGCTCCTAGTAGCTGGTTAAACAGATCTGGAATAAGAGGCAAGGGATATTGGTTTTTAATGGTGCTTTTATTCAACTCCCTGTAGTCAATGCAGGGTCTTAATGCATCGTCTTTTTTGCTTACAAAGAATAACCCGGCCCCCATAGGGGACACAGAGGGTCTAATATGACCCTTGTGTAGACTCTTCTTCAAGTAGTCCCTCATAGACTGACATTCTGGGGCAGATAGATTGTAAATACGACCCTTAGGGTATTTGGATCCTTCAATAAGGTCAATAACACAATCATAAGGTCTATGAGCGGGAAGGAAGTCTGTCTCGGACATGGAAAAAACATCCGCAAAATCACTGATATATTTAGGAAGAACCAGTGAGTCAACGGTAACCCCAGTTTGCACAACAGGCATACAACAGGTATTACAATTAGTTCCCCACTTTTCTAGTTCACCTGTGGACCAATTAATAACTGGGTTGTGAATTTGTAACCATGGCATACCAAGTATTTCCGCCGGCAAATTTTTCAAAATCAGGAAAGAACACATTTCAGAATCCAAAGCACCTACAGTCAGGGTTACATCAGGGGTACAATATTCCACCGTTCCATTAACTAGGGGAGTGGAATTGAGGGCAATAATACGAATCAAATTTTCAAAGGTAACATTGGTACCCCCAGAGACAAGGCAAAACTATGGTCAATAAAGTTAGATGCAGACCCTGAATCAATAAATGCTTTTCTTGAACTTTTGCGAGTGTCAAAAGAAATGGTTATTGGTAACAATAATTTATCTCTTACCACCTTAGGAGGTATCATATCTTTCCGGGGGTCAGGACGTGAAGTTTGGGAGATTGCTGTAGCCAATGATCCACCTCGCCGCAGTAGAAACAGGTACCCTTCAGACTTCTTTGATCCCTCATGGTAATTCCAAGCTGCAGGGTGATCTCAGGGGCGGAGCGTCGGGTTGAACCACCATTTGAGGAAGAGTCTGACGTTCTCTCTGTCTTTCCCAGAGTCATTGGTCCAGTCTTATGGCTAAAGTCATAGTCACTTCTAAGGTGTCAGGGGAGGGGTAGCTGACTAGCATGTCTTTCATGTCCTCTGATAACCCCAATCTAAATTGGCTCTTAAGCGCTGGGTCGTTCCTGCCAGAAGGAACGCACCACTTACGAAATTCGGTGCAGTATTCCTCGACTGGACGGTTACCTTGCCGGAGAGACCTCAACTGACTCTCAGCCATAGCTGCCTTATCTGGTTCATCGTATAACAAACCTAAGGCCTGAAAAAATGCTTCCACTGACATCAGACAGGGAAAGTCTGGAGGAAGAGAAAAAGCCCACTCTTGCGGGTCTCCTTGCAACAGCGAGATAACAATCCCGATTCTCTGCTGCTCGGAGACCGAAGAGTGTGGGCATAACCGAAAGTAGAGTTTGCAGCTCTCTTTAAAGGTAGTAAGGAGGGAGCCGCTACAGGGGCGGTCTGAAGCTGCTCCTGCTGCTGCAGCCTCTCCGCCAGCTTCTGTATGACCTGGGCCATGTTGTGGATCTGGTCTGTCAGGACCCGCATCGGCTCCATGGTTAATATGGGCCTGTTATTCTGTCTGTGATTCCCCGTCACAGTTCAGGGGAATGTGCGGCCCTGAACTCAACCCCCCCACTGACCCTGCCTACTTGCACAGCCCATCCTAGGTAACGGCGTACAACTTGTCGACGGTCCATAGCCTAGGTATGTGCAGGGGCGTACAGGGAGGGGAAAAACGGGAGAAAACAATAAGCAAAGACAGAACACTTACAATATAAGAGTATCACCAAGCCGAGGTCTAACCAGGAAGTCACGTCAAAGCAGAGTCAAGCACACGAGCAAATCCGGTCAAATCCGAGAGGTAGCAAAGTACAAGAGGAGGAGACGGGGACGAAGTCAAAATACAAGCCGAAGTCGAAGTACCAAGTCACAGCAGTTCAAAATAGCAAGTTCAGGTTTAAAAACCTGTTTTGCCGGACTTTTGCCCAGTAATGTGTGACATTTGTATGCCATAAAACTTGTCTGGATTTGATAAATTCCCCCCAATTTCTATGGGCACGTAAAAGCACTTTACTTTATTCTGGACGTAAAGCAAGAAGAAGGTAAGTCAGTATTTACTGGTTATGGTTACAGCTTAGCATACTATGGGGGTCATTTATTATCCTGAAATACGCCTATATTAGGCGTATTTCAGGCACAGATTGCAGCACAGTGGTTAGTTGTGCCTCAATATGTGACCTTTCCCCACTCATGCCAGTTCTAAAAAAGTGGGCTAGTCTGATTCATCATTTTCTATGTCTGTTTTAGGCATAGAAAATGGTTTAAATGTCTGACTAAAAAGCCAGCTAGGAAGACATTTAGACTTGTGCTGGATGCCCCAAAGTTATGTAGAAGACTGGTTCTCTTCATAACTTTGGCGGGCCCACAGCCAGCACAGGGGTTATTAAGTCTAGGATCTAAAACACCGATCTTAATAAATGACCACCCTATGTTTTTATTGAAATCTCATTGGTAAGTTGCAGCTCCAATAAAGCGATATAATACACAGCAATAATCCATATCCCCATGCAATATAACATGTCGGTATTTCTCAGTGCATTTACTATTATTTTGAGTCTCTCCTGATGAATAAAGATTAAAATGTTAATTTCCTCAAGCTTGCCATTGACTGAGCTGTGAATGGAATTTTAATTATGCAAGTAAAATGTGGAAATATATGTTACTATCACATCTGAAAATCCCCTCCCCCTCATCACCACAGCCTTCGAGCAAGTGAAGAAACACTGCATTAATTTGCCCTGCCTCATAGCTACTAGTGGTAATTAAAAGCTGTTGGAAACTCTCCAAGTTGTTAAAATCTGTTTGGCGCCTCTCTCATCCTCACACACCTTTAACTGTTATCTCTCCCACCTCTCCCAACTCAGTAGGCAAGTGGTAAATACAACTGTGGTAAACAGATATCTCATCATAGAAGCTATATCAGTAGTTTTCTTCTGTTGGTTATGTATACAAAAAGATGACACTAGAAAAAAAATAAAGCTGCATTTACATGGGCTGATGTTCAGGACGATTATCTGGAACAAGCGTTTCTATGAACACTCGTTCCTGATAATCAACCTGTGCAAAGGTTCTGAAAATCACTCAATGAACATGCGAAATGCTCATTCATTGGGTGAAATTATCTGACACCTCAATCCTCATTTCCAGGCAGCGGATCTGCTGCCCAGGAGCAATGATTTTATATGGAGAAAAGCAATAGCATACTCATACTGTGGAGGTGATCGCTGAATGTAAATGCAGTGCGTCACCTCCACTTAATGAGCAGCCACTGTACTTCACCTGGTAGTGTGGGATAGGGAACCCTGCCTTCCACCTCAAAACCTACCAACACCAAGGGCACACCCAACCACCACCAGGCAGGAGAAACCCAATAACAGGGTGTGCTCCGAAGGGAAGAAAAGGTGCACTCTTCCCTTAACTGCATGCTCCAGGGAGCAATGGAACCAGAGCTGCCAACAACTCCCATCCTCTCCACCACCTCTGTGGCTCTCTGCACTGAGGGAGAGATAAAACCAGACCCAGCTCTCACTAGGGAAATTACGTCAATTACTGGGATAAATAGCTCAAACATGGCACACAAAGGTACTCACCTGAGATTCTGTGAGACACATCAAGTAGTGCATTTTTTGGGGGGGCCTCCAGGGCCTCTTCACAAAGGACGCAGCTTCTAAGGACCAGCCATCTGAAGATGTACTCCCAAAGGGAAGATACATAACAGTAAAACAAAAAAAAGGTCCAGTAGTGGTACGCTTTTACAGTGACCTGTTTTGACCTGATTATAGTTTAATAAAGAGACATTTTTTAAACACAGACGCCTAGAAGTGCACCACTGCCTGGTTATCTTGTTATGTTTCCAATATATACAAAAAAGAGGTTAAAACATATGTCTTGGGGGTTGTTGATCTTTTTAGAATCTAGCATTGACCATGGCTAGTTCTGCATCAATAGGTCACTTAAGATAATGCTACTAAAAAGGTATGGATGGGCTGCAACTGGCAAATTTGAGTAGAATTTGCTCTTGGACCGAAGCTGAACTTTTGCATTAGGACTGTGAGCCTTTCATTATGCCCATAGTGAGACCCTCATTCTTGTGCTTGTGTGGGTCCCAGCGATTTGACTCCCACCAACTATATTTCGGATAGTTGAAAAGTTGTCATTTAGAGATACCCCTTAAGAACACGATGACATGTGGTGGGTCGGCTATGGAAAACTGCAGTGTCCAAATCTGCACCAAATTGTTTACAGAGAACGATCTGATTTTGGTGTCTGCATCAACAATGCTTTCAATCGATGCTTTTTCATTGTGCAGCCACCAGCCGCAGGGATATGTGAGTGTGATGATAGATAGGTTGTCACAGTGTACACGGTGTAGCCGGTGGTTCTACTCACGGTTGGTTGAATCTTCCCTGGGCAGTGTGCAGTTGTGTGGAGGGTGGACACGACTTCCCTCGGGGCACGCTCCGTACGCAGGGCTCCAGGATGGTCAGGTGAGGTGCCCTGGATGTTGAGTTTGACCGTGTCGGACGGCTGGGCCCTGGTGCTTCGTGACGCCAGTGTCTTTTTAAAGGTAGACACACCCTTTGCAATGATGAGGAGGCAGTTGTTACTCAAACAAGAGGTATCTTTACTTTTGCCTTGAATGGTGATATAGTCACAATAAATGATGTTACAATTGGTGGTAGATAAGAAGTCCTCTTTGGCTGGTAGATGGTTATAATAGGTAGTTAGTTAGGCACTGTCTCTTTAAATCCTGTTACTTTCACTCCTAGTGGGATCTTCTATAACTAGCCCTGGACAATAGTAAATTAAGGTCACTTTCATAAGACCTTTCCTTTAGAAGGATACTCTGTGGGGCAGGAATGACACGTCTGCACCAGCAGGTTCCTGAAATATATAAAGATGGCTACACCTCCCGGAGGGATCCAAAATGTAGACCAATAAACAACTTGCGCCTGGTTGCTAATACCGTAGTCAGATGCCGGAGGCTCCTTTTGACCACATGGATGCTGGCAGAGTCCATGAAGACCTGGGACGGTCGATTACCTCTGTCAGGCTTGACAGTCCAAGAAATAGGTTCAGGGTTCTAGTAGTCCACTTTTCTTCCTCCTGCACAATGCTTGGTTCCTCTTAACTAACTCCTTCCTCCTCTTTTCTCCTTACACTCCAACTGCTTATAACCAGGGGCGTACATAGAAATCATGGGGCCCCATAGCAAAACTCAGAATTGGGCCCCCCCCCCCGCCTAAAAAAAAAAAAAAAAAGTTGAATTCTTGAACTAACCTAAGGGCTCATGCACACAAACGTCTTTTTGTCCACCTCCTATCCACATTTTTTGCAGGTTGGATGCAGAATGCAGACAAAGTCCGTGTTTTGCTACCCGCAAAAACGGCTATGGCCATGTGCATGAGCCCTTATAAGAACATTATAGGTACATTTTATGTGCGTTGTGTTTATGTTCACATGAAGCACCGGGTTAAGATGGCAGAACTGGTGCTTACTCCAGTCCTGCTAGATTCAGCCATGTATAGATGACACCAACGATGCCTGATGGCACAGGCTAAACAGGCTACGCACTACACATTTAGGTCTTACAATACATAATGTTTGTGTGTGTATATGTGTTTGTGTATATATATGTATGTGAGTATGTATATATATATATATATATATATATATATATACGTATATATAATATTACATAGACAAATTCTAAAGGGGGGTTCAGTACCTCCTTCCTCCCATTACCTTCTTAGAAATAGGCTATTAGTAATTAGGGCAATGAAGGGCAGGGACTGACACCCTCCCCCCCTTTCAGAATTTGAAGCATATAAGCATATGGCTATGGGGGTTGCTGTGTGGTAAGCAGTGATTATATATATATATATATATATATATATATATATATTATATATCTATACACACACACACTAATGACAGAGTGTAAAATCACTATGTCCACCTCCCTTCCACCCTGCAGCACATGTGCGGACTGTCTGCTGTGTCTATGCAATGTGGGATGCTGGAAATACCTTTCCGACCGGGCACTGCATGTCAGGAGATCAGAGCAGTAAAGTGCTGCTAACCCTGCCAGGGCCACTCTCTCATAGGGCAGCTGCTGCTAAACCTATAATGTACATCATGCAGGAGAAGCTACAACTGAATGGGCCCCATACCATTTTTTCTACAGACCCCACCCCCCTCTGATACCTATCCTCAGTGTCCTAAATATTTGGATAGTGGTAGTAGTGCTTCAAATAAATATATATATAACAAATATATATATATATATATATATATATATATATATATATATATATATATATATATATATATACACATATATATACACACACACACACACACACACACACTACTACCCATATCCAGATATATCCTATACACAGAATAAGCAGATTGCAGATGGCATAGATACACATAATAACACACACACATACACATATATATATATATACACACACACACACACAGATACATACACATATCGTGATTATATATATATATATATATATATATATATATATATATATACATACACACACACACATATATAGATATACATATCCATATATATACATACACACACTTATTTACTTATAGGCTGCAGGTTCTTCCTTCTCATCTGATGTCTCTTGAAGGCTAAAGGACCTTCGGAATGCAGTAATAGTAGGATAGAGGACCTTCGATCATGTGACATGATGACATCATCGAAGGTCCTTTAGCCTACAGATTACTGTATTCCAAAGGTCCTTGATACTAGTATTTACACTATTTCTTAGTACATTTCAAGCCAGACTGGGCTCCCTTTAGATACAGTCACACAGGGGACCGGACTGGCTTGAAAAGTAGTAGAAATTACACTGCTCCCTTCTCCTCTGGGGCCGAAGCAGCTGGCAAGGGAGCTGTTTACTCAGGTTGGAAAGGGGGCGGTGCCATTCAGCCTTGCCGGGCCCCTTCAGCTCATGGGCCCCATAGCAACTGCGTAGTCTGCCTCTATGGGCGGTACGCCAGTGCTTATAACTACTCTCCTTTTTGCTGCTCTAACTTCCTGTGACAGGGCCTTATATAGAAGGCAGAATGCCACCATCTACTGGTCGAAAACAATATTGCAGTACTCAGCCATAGAGGTTCTTATACCACATTCACATTAATTCACAAATACATAACAATAAAATGGCATTATATATAAGATATGACATGGCTATTTAACCCTTTTTGGAGTGTCCCTTGTACACACTTTAGTGGGACACTACATTCCCCACTACTTTAACATAAGCTGCCCTTGGCTTATACTTGACACGAAGATGTATCTCCTGAAAGAGGGTAGAGAAAGTGCACCGTATACATTTGCATTCAAATACATTTTCAGTAGTATAAAATTGTGCAATAAATATGCATTATTATAATCATTATAAATATATTAGCAATAAATATATTTCTTCACATTCTTGAGACTCATGACGCAGCTAGTGACAAGGGGCGTCGTAACTTCTGTGCTTGACTGTGACAAAATTGGGCGTAGTAATCATATGGGTAAATCACATAGTCCATGACAAAGTAGCAAAGTCTCTCAAAGGCAAAAAGGTGAACTGGCATGATGGTTGCATAACACACAGAAAATGTCCTTCTGGGTACATTACTTGAACGTTGCATAAATATGGTTATTAATAGTCCCTTTAAATAACCTGAAAAGGGGGTAAAATGGGGATATAAAATGGCGCAAAAACAAGGGCGCAACTTGGATATATGTCTTTTGGCTTTTTCAGCCTATAATAGGTAACAAAGATGAAGTGGGCTCTGAGATGGCCTGGAAAAACTGCCACAACAAAAACACTGGAACAATGGAGTCCCACTAAACATAAGGAGTTTTTATCTCCACATAGTCATTTACTGTAGTGGCTATCCAGCCTACTTACAGATAGGGGTCCTCTTCAGAAGGCACGTCGGTGGGTAGTGGGCTTCCAGATTCCCACTCATCAGACGACAGCTCAGGAACTCCTTGAACCAAACGACCAGATACAGAGGGCTCCAGCCCTTCCGGGATTCTCACAACAGTAGGGGGCGCTCTTTCCAATGGAACAACAGTTATGCCTTGCGTTTGTAATCTGGGCACCATGTTGCTGGGTTGCACAGATAAACGGGCCAGGCGTTGCACCCACTCCGGTCCTTCCACTTTTGGTGCAGGTGGTGTTGCTGGGGGCAACGGACGTCGGTTCTTTTTCCTCTTAGGACGCACTTCTGGATCTTTCGTAGCAATGGCAGGTTGCCAGATGATGTTGGTGCCAGCGAATCCAGTTGTAGACTGGTAAAACTTGGCATCCGGTGGTTTTGATGCAGCTGGTAGGTCTTCCTCATCAGAGGTAGTGGTGCTGGAACTCTCCCAGACTTCTGGGGTTGGTTTGGGACTAATAAATCCAAATCCTTTCTCTTTAGAAAAATGCAGCACGATGCCTTTCTTTCGCACCAGCTCTGGCAATGAGTCTGACAGGCACTCTAACATTTTCTTGGTTAGCTATTCATTAAAACGCTTGCATTGGTGCGTTTGCTGCAGTCTAGCAGTCTTGATTTCCTCCGTCAATTGTGGCCATAAGGACTGAGGTGGAGGGAACGAAGGGTGCTCACTGACCTGGGCTGCCGCCATTACTTTCTTGGGCGGTGCCGGTAGTTTCCTCCTTGGATGGAGCTGCGAAGCCGGTTCTCCTGCCTCGGCTTGTTTAGCCGCTTGTGTCGCGGTCACGGACATCACTGGTCGCTCACCTGGTGGCCTGGGGGGGGCCCGGCATCGGGTCCACTCCTCGTCCGATACTCTGTCGGTCTGTCACTCCTTGTAGTCTGGCCTTCAGCATGGCAGCTTCTTTGGCCAACATCACATCAAATTCCGGGGAGGTAACTCCTTCTCCCTCGGGAGTTCTGCGGTGCGGTACATCAGCCATATTGTCGATCTGCGCTCGGTGCAGGCAGGGCGTAGTCTCTCTCGTACTGCTGGCAGGCAAGTCCAGACAGACGCTCTCTCAAAGGTCCGCCCCCTAGGTTCCTTTGCATAAGGGGGACGGCGCAGTCACTCAATGCAAGTCTATGGTGACGCAGTTTTAATAACTTTCCCGCTTCTCAAGGGGGTGTTAACTTAATTTTCCCGCTTCTGGGGATTGATGTTGCAGCAAAAATCAATAGTGATGGGTTCAGGCGCCATTTTGGAAAATGCATACAGTCCATCAAAAAGTAGTATAAAGCCCAAAAATTCCATGTTTTCAATCTCCAATCTCAATAAATCAGTAGTATTAACTTGGCAAAGTATACTGAGGCTGTTTTTAGCAAGAATAAATGTCCAGAAGAGACATAGCTCTCGTTAGCAAAAAGGGGCTTATTCACATCCTGTTCAATTATGGCGTGGGGCTTATTCAAATCCTGTTCATGCACGCCAATTTTCCTACAGCCACCAGCCACAGGGATATGTGAGTGATATGATAGGTAGGTTGTCACAGTGTACACGGTGTAGCCGGTGGTTCTACTCACGGTTGGTTGAATCTTCCCTGGGCAGTGTGCAGTTGTGAGGAGGGTAGACATGACTTCCCTCGGGGCACGCTCCATACGCAGGGCTCCAGGATGGTCAGGTGAGGTGCCCTGGATGTTAATTTTGACAGTGTCAGACGGCTGGGCCCTGGTGTTTCGTGACGCCAGTGTCTTTTTAAAGGTAGACACACCCTTTGTAATGATGAGGAGGCAGTTTGGGGATGAACAAGGAACTGTTTACTGAGTCCTCCTTGTTGGTACAGATAATGCACATAGAGATAGTTCACAAAAAGGTTGGAATGGTAGGCTTTCCAAGTAGGCTGGGTCTCTAACTTGCAATATGTATATAAATAGTCTCTAGAATAACAGCCAAGCTTGGGTACAATTTGAGCATTAAAGGGGTTGTCTCACCTCAGTAATCACCATTTAATCACTTCCTTGTAGTCCTAAGATGGTTTCTGTAGTATGGATCCATTTTCCAATTTGCCTCTATCACCTTTTATTCCTCTTTATAGTACCCCTAATTTCATGCTCGTTTCTAGGGGTTATGGCCACCACTGTAATGTTATCAGCGGTGGCCGCGCAGGCGCAAAGAAACCCTATCGGCCGGCTGCTCTGGTGGCCGGGTTTCACGGGAGCGAGCGCGCACATATTATTGTGAATGTGCAGTCACTCCCGGCCCGGCCACCTTGTCTGAGCTTTACTATAAGCGCATAGGATTTACAACGTGCGCGTGCACGCACGCAGAAGCAAGGGGTGGGGTTGCATCCTCCCTGCCCTGCTGTGTCTTCAGCTCCGCCCCCAGCAAGAAGGGAACCGAGGCCCCAGGAGCCGCGCGGGAGACTGTGAATCAGGAGGTGAGACAACCCCTTTAAGTTCACACTCCTGATAGGTAAGGTGTGATTCAGATTTATGGATAATAGTGCGCTTTATCATCCGGTAGTTCCCTCAGGGGCTGTGGAGCTTTCCCTAGGAACTTATAAATGATGGAGTCCAAAACAACTGAAATATGGATTACCTCCACCTGGTGTACCACTTGGTAGCACTTTGTTCTGGCTGCAGTCTGAATACTGGTTTCACTGGTTTCTGGGTTTTCCAGTGGCATCTACCTGCTGCAGAGATACTGAGGCTTGCTTCCTTTTTCCTTGTCCTCAGCCCTGGGATGACTCACTCATCCACTTCCTTCACCAACTACCAACTTCACCCTCCTCTGTACAGAGGGGTGGTAGCAGAATGGACTAGCTCCATCTAGAGGTGAGGAGTATAACTACATCAGCCTAGATGGATAACCTTACCAAACACACAATATGCAATATGTAAAATGACATTACAGTTTAAAGTGAACCACTGTTAGTGGGACGCTGCATTCCCCCCTTGTTTGAGGGAAGCCGCCCTCGGCACACAAATTTTGCCACGTAGTCGGGTCGCCTGAAAGACAAAAATAGAGAGCATGCATGCAATAATAAATATATATATATATATATATATATATATATATATATATCAGGCATATTAGTGGCAAGGGCCGTAGTCTCTCTGATGCAAAGGGGATCAGGGGCACTGACCTGGTACAGCGAACAATAATCCAGGATAGTCCATAATAAAATAGAAAAAAGGGGCAAAAAACAAAAACAGGAACACTTCTCAGGAGGCTCACAGGGCATGAGTCCGTTCCCTGGGCACAAAGATTAAACGTTGCAGAACATCACGGAGGCTCTGGTGCGTTAGAGTCCATCTCCGGGCACAAAACTTGACCATTGCAAAACAAATCCAAAAACAAGAGTCTATGACGAGAGTCCTTAGAATAACGCAAAGTCTATTACTCTGGCTCTGTAGCTCCAAACGATATGAAAATTTGATTGTAGTTCCATCTCAGACAAAGTCTCTATGAGGTAGGAGAACAGGTGATTGTAATCCACAGGAGGTGGTAGGTAATTCCCACAATGGGTGGCTTTCCTCAAAGTGCGAGGTTTCCACAGGAGGGGTTAGAAGTCTTCTTCTTACTCACATGCTGTAGAGAGGCTCCTTAGAGGAGGTATCTGAAATCTTCCTCCTGGGTCCCATACTTGAGGGCGGAAAAGTCCTTCTTTAAGCCATGCGACATCCTCATCATTGTGACTGCTAGCTCTTGTGCTCTCTGCAGCCATAATTCCGTCAGAAACATCATCTGTGATCTCTTGGTGGCCTTCTGTCTGACAACTTGGAACTGCAGGATCACTCCCTTCTGGATTATCTTCTGTAAGCCTTGGCTTTTTCCTGGTAGGTGACAGATTCTCTGGACAGCAAGAAAGGATAGACCCTTGGTCTTTCATAACAAGAAGCTCCGGATTTTTTTGTGGTTCTGGAGTGCATGGAGCAGTATCAGTGGATTCCTTCTTGTCCACGCACACCTCCGGGCAGTGCTCACATTTGGTGGGCTCAGGTGGTGCTTCGACTATTTTTGGAGGCTCAGGGGCACCAGGAGTAGTTTCAGTGGCACTGATCACCTGCAGACTTTGCAGAAGCACTAGTGGTGCAGGGTTATCATTCTTGTCAAGTTGAGTCTCCAGCGGGGTAGGAGTGTAAATGACTGGCACCAGGACATGACTCGGTGGCTGGAGAAGCCACTGTCATGGATTTAATATGTTGGGTGGTTCTGTGGTCTCCCATCCTCTATGGTATCCATACTTGATTAAATCTTCAGCAGGGTACACATTAGGTGGACAAAGTAACATGCCACTCAGACTTCCACCCATTTTAACCAGTGGTAAAGTCCAGAATTCTAGATGAATCAGTCTCTTCCCTCTCTAGAGCTGTAGTCAGACATGGCAATGACAGACTTAATATAATGCAAGTTAAATGCAGTTTTACACACTTTTTCTTTCATGTTGCTATGGGCAACCACGGTTTTGTAAGGCATCTGGCCCTTTAAGAATTGCGGCATCAGCGCAGTATCGGCGTATATAATGTTCCACAGGGCTGACTGTAACTTCCGACAGTCCTGACTAAGGTTAATTTTGGTGATTTTGCACTCACTCAGCTTTACTGGGTCAGCGATGCAGATCCAGTGACACGGGAATTTTCTCTGCATAGAATCACTACCGCTTCTCTTCTCTCTGTTAGGGGTACCGCTAGCTTGCTTGTCCCCTGGGAACCCTTGATCTGCACTTTTGGTTCTACTTATAACACTCAGGCCTCTGTGCTCACTTAGGGTCCGCCCTCTAGGTTCCTCTGCATAAGGGGGACGGCACAAATAGCAACACCGCATACGAGTCTATGGTGGCACAGTAAGTAATACGCTTCTGTTTCACAAGGGGGTGGAGACTTAAGTTTCCCGCTATTGGGGTGATGATGTCGCAGAAAAAAAATCACTAATGATGGCGGTTGGGCGCCATTTTGGAAAATGCATACAGTTCATCAAAAAGTAGTATAAAGCCCAAAAATTCCACGTTTTCAATCTCCAATGTCAATAAATCAGTAGTGTTAACTTGGCAAAGTATACTGAGACTGTTTTTAGCAAGAATAAATGTCCAGATGAGACATAGCTCTCGTTAGCAAAAAGGGGCTTATTCACATCCTGTTCAATTATGGCATGGGGCTTATTCACATCCTGTTCGTGAACGCCAATTTTCTGCAGCCACCAGCCGTAGGGATATGTGAGTGTGATGATAGATAGGTTGTCACAGTGTACACGGTGTAGCCGGTGGTTCTACTCACGGTTGGTTGAATCTTCCCTGGGCAGTGTGCAGTTGTGTGGAGGGTGGACACGACTTCCCTCGGGGCACGCTCCGTACGCAGGGCTCCAGGATGGTCAGGTGAGGTGCCCTGGATGTTGAGTTTGACCGTGTCGGATGGCTGGGCCCTGGTGCTTCGTGACGCCAGTGTCTTTTTAAAGGTAGACACACCCTTTGCAATGATGAGGAGGCAGTTGTTACTCAAACAAGAGGTATCTTTACTTTTGCCTTGAATGGTGATATAGTCACAATAAATGATGTTACAATTGGTGGTAGATAAGAAGTCCTCTTTGGCTGGTAGATGGTTATAATAGGTAGTTAGTTAGGCACTGTCTCTTTAAATCCTGTTACTTTCACTCCTAGTGGGATCTTCTATAACTAGCCCTGGTCCTGGACAATAGTAAATTAAGGTCACTTTCATAAGACCTTTCCTTTAGAAGGATACTCTGTGGGGCAGGAATGACATGTCTGCACCAGCAGGTTCCTGAAATATATAAAGATGGCTACACCTCCCGGAGGGATCCAAAATGTAGACCAATAAACAACTTGCGCCTGGTTGCTAATACCGTAGTCAGATGCCGGAGGCTCCTCTTGACCACATGGATGCTGGCAGAGTCCATGAAGACCTGGGGCGGTCGATTACCTCTGTCAGGCTTGACAGTCCAAGAAATAGGTTCAGGGTTCTAGTAGTCCACTTTTCTTCCTCCTGCACAATGCTTGGTTCCTCTTAACTAACTCCTTCCTCCTCTTTTCTCCTTATACTCCAACTGCTTATAACTACTCTCCTTTTTGCTGCTCTAACTTCCTGTGACAGGGCCTTATATAGAAGGCAGAATGCCACCATCTACTGGTGGAAAACAATATTGCAGTACTCAGCCATAGAGGTTCTTATACCACATTCACATTAATCAGTGGCATAACTACAACTAACTGGGCCCCACAGCAAATTTTTGAATGGGGCCCCCCAGAAACTTCCTCGCAACCCCGAACTCACATGCAACCCTCACTCTTGTGGCTAGTCAAGATTGAGCTCTCCCAGACAAGGCCTGACAGCCGCTCCATCCGCTTTCTATAGTGTCACTGTATATAATGTCATTGTATAATACTGTTGAGGGGGGCCTGACAATAAAATCTTTTAGTCTCCCTCCTGAGGGGGCCCCTTGTGGGTCTGGGCCCCAAAGCAGCTGCTTCCCCTGCTTCCCCTATTGCTACGCCCCTGACATTAATTCACAAATACATAACAATAAAATGGCATTATATATAAGATATGACATGGCTATTTAACCCTTTTTGGAGTGTCCCTTGTACACACTTTAGTGGGACACTACAATTGGGTGACCAGAGAGGCCTTAACTCCCTGTCTCAGATACAGTTGAATTAAATGATGAAGCAGGGAGCTGTCAGCTCCCAGCTCCACCATTCACCCTGTGACCTCTGCTGCAGGCAGATGTGATGCAGTGATGTCATGGTGCCTCCTGTACTGAGCTGCAGACAGCACAGGCCAGAAAAGTCCAGCCTTGTGCTGTGAATGATGTGCTCCGATCATTGTGGGACCCTGCTTCTGATAAGATGATCTGCTGTGATCACAGAGCGCACAAGCCTGGTATCCAAGGGTGCCTTTCATTTGAACACAGCATGCTGAACTGCCAATCATAAGCTGCTCCTTCACTTTTTCATGATAGCTCTCTTATAATTATATGCAGTCATTATGCTTCCAAAAATAATTCCCCCTTGTTTAATTATGTGTACCTCCTCCCTTATTTACTTTAAAGGGTTTCTGTCACCAGTTTTTTCAGTATGAATCAGGCTGACATTAGAGATGTGCTAATGTCACCTGATTCCAAATATATATCTGTTTTATTTACTGGTGCCCCCATTTTTATATAAAATGAACTTTTATTTTATGCTAATAAGGCTCCTAGGTGCAAGGGGTGTTACCTCTGCTCCTAGAGGCTCTGTTGATTGACAGGACCAGGCAGAGAAGAAACACTCAATTCACCATAGATTTTAAGGACCTTCAATGATGTCATGACCATGTGATCAGTCACATGGTTAGGATCACACAAACAGCCTGTCTCCTCCTAAACCATGTGACTGATCACATGGTCATGACATCATTGAAGGTCCTTAAAATCTATGGTGAATTGAGTGTTTCTTCTCTGCCTGGTCCTGTCAATCAACAGAGCCTCTAGGAGCAGAGGTAACGCCCTTTGCACCTAGGAGCCTTATTAGCATAAAATAAAAGTTCATTTTATATAAAAATGGGGGCACCAGTAAATAAAACAGATATATATTTGGAATCAGGTGACATTAGCACATCTCTAATGTCAGCCTGATTCATACCGAAAAAACTGGTGACAGAAACCCTTTAACCTAGTATGCTCTATGACGGCATGTTCTCTACAGGCACTGAATATGCAAGTCCTATCTATCTATCTATCTATCTGCAGCCATTACTTGTACCCATAGAAAATACATTTTTTGGGGGGCAATAGATCCCCATCAACACAAGACAACCTTCTGCACAGAAACAATGATTTTAGGTCCCAGCCAAAAGACATGATCACTCGATGAACAAGCATTTGCAATTGCTGGCGCCTTTTTATACAGGCCAATTATCGCGCCGAGGATCTTTTCAAATGCTCATCCCTGACAACTGGCCTGATTATTGGTCTGTGTAAAATGACCATTAGTCTTATGAAGGCATCACCTGAACAAGTCCATGTGTGCAAGCAATAACCATGATTATGGAAGAGGCAAATGATACGTGTTAGAGAACTACAGGATTCTTCTAAGTTGCACATAAAATGTATGGGCTTCATTATCAATGTGCATAATCTGTCATATGCATTTCATATGAATAGTAACTATAATTCAACTTTATACAGTTACTTTCGTTTGTTGGAAACTGAAGTATCTGATACCATTGCTGGCTTAGGCTGAGTTCACATCAGCGTTCAGCCTTTCCGTTCTCCTGTTCCGTTATAGGAGCAGGAGAATGGAAAGGACGGATTCGGCACATAACTAAGCCGAACAGAGCCTAAAATCCCCATAGACTATAATGGGGTCTTTTAGGTTTCTGCTCAGCTGAAGATTTTTAAAGCGGAGTAAAAAATTGTGCATGCAGCTAGTAGACTCCGTTTGGCTCAGTTATGTGCCAAATCCGTCTGTCACAACAGGAACACGGGGATAAGGTGCGCCCTGACTAATCCCCGCCACTGTCCCTGCCTACTTGCCTCACCCTAGGCTAAAGGTCCTAGGGGGACAACTGGACGACAAATCCCTACTCTGTAAAAGTGAGGGATTGGGAATGGGAGCAACAGAAGACAAACACAGGCACGAACAAACACAATACGAATAGTCAGCAAGCAAAGTCAAACCGGGAGCGTATGTCAGGAGCCGAGGGAAAAAGCAGAATCGAGGTCGAGGTCACAAGCAATAGGTCTGGATACACGGTAAGGTCACAAGTCAAATAACGCACAGCACTGCAAAGAAAGGAACTTCAATAACAGGCAACTTGCACTAGGTCCCTAGGTCATGTGACGTAGCCAGCGTCACATGACCTGTGATGCAAACAAGGGCGTCGACCCATACTAAAAAAAAATGACAATTAGCCATGTGGTGTGGTCAGCACCACATGGCTCCAAATAACAAAACATAAACAATAGCCATGTGGTGTGATCAGCACCACAAGGCTGAGTAAATTCTCTTTAGGTAAAGCGCTGGCTGCCAGGCCAGTGCTTCACTCACTGCTTGTTACACCGTCCTTTCCGTTCTCCTGCTCCGTTATAGGCTGAACGCTGATGTGAACTCAGCCTTACCATGGTAGAAAGAAAAGAGTGAAGAGCACACGGAGGATAAGCTAATGAAAGGTAGATCAATTATTTCCCCTCACAGAAAATGTAATAGAGCTATTAATAGTCCTCTAATGCAAGTCCTATTATGGAGCTAAGGCCCTCAATTTTTTTATTTGATCTATAAATGCCTGTTTCAGCTTTAAATGGGTTTTCCAAAAGGAAAAAAAATGGTGGCAGCAGGACTTTGTTTTCCGTCCAGCATAACGGAAATCAGACAGATCCATTATGCTTTTCCATAGGCTTCTATTATGACGGATCAAAACGGAATGCCTCTTAAAGGCTTCCGTTTTTATTTCCGTCTTATGGATTCCGTTATTTTCCATTATAACAGAAAGCCATAATGAAATCCATAATGATGATGTGAACAAGCCCTAAGAACGTCATGTCATTTTTTGCGTACTGTGAACATCGTGATGTCAAAAAACAAAAAACCATGGTGAAATTGTGGTTTTTTTTTCAATTTAACCCCATGGAGAATTTTTTTTTCCTGTTTTCCAATAACAGAAATGGTGAATTAAGTGGTGCTGTTCAAAAATGCATCTTGTCCCGCAAAAAATAAGCCATCATATGGCTATGTGAATGAAAAAATAAAAAAGGTAGCTCTATTGGAACGTAGAGCGATAAAAACTAAAATGCAAAACCAAAAATGGGCCTGGTTTAAGGAGTTAAATAAGCCAGGGCCTCATCTGCAGACAGTTGTTTTGGGTTGATTGCCCCTCATCAGTGCAGGCCTGAGTCAGGATTTGGGGGGGTTCAGTACATACATGCTCCTCTGGAATTCTGGGAAGAAAGGGATGCAAATGAGCTCTTAAGAAGCTTTGCCTCTAATGCCAACAGATTTCCTCACAGGGTAAATAGACAAGTCCGCATATCGGCGTCGGCAATGTACTGGGGCGCACGCAGTATAACATGGCCCGCACCTGCTTTTCATCTAACCTCGAATTTACTACGACTCTGGAGCTAGTGACTTATAGACCATGTGAATATTATTTGATTATGAGCATTTATTTATAGAATTATTTTTTATTTATTTAGTTACAAACCAGAGCAATAATGTCAATAAATTCCAAAAACATGTCCGGCCTGCGCGCCAAAACCTTGTCTTTTAAATGTGTGCTGTTATTGTAATGTTGTACAGTCCTGACAAAGGGGGCAAAACAGCCC
Organism: Rhinella marina; assembly: GCA_900303285.1. Classification (NCBI taxonomy): domain Eukaryota; kingdom Metazoa; phylum Chordata; class Amphibia; order Anura; family Bufonidae; genus Rhinella; species Rhinella marina. The sequence goes on from ONZH01013631.1 coordinate 141,093, forward strand.
TTGAAACGCACAGACTATTTGAATAAAAGATTCTGCTTTATCAACTACATCCTAGTTTGGATTTCTGCCCTGGCAGCCCCTGAGACGATCCAGAACCATTTTTATTCTTCTACAAAATCTGGGCTTTTGCTCCAAAAGCAAACACAGAGGACCATGGCTACAATGCAACAGTGACAAGCATGGGAAAAACCGTACACTTTTCGGCTCCTTTATAACCAGTGAGGCTCTTCAAAGTTGTGACTGTTCACAAAATTTTCTGGTAAGCAAAAATTGCTTCTTTTATACCATTACAGAAACAAATGATACCGCACATGTGGCGCTCTATCCTTCCTGTTTTTATTTTCCAGATTTAAGGCAGCTCAGGCATAGGCATTTTAGCAGAATAGAGACTGTTGTAAGGGGTTACAGCCCATTTCTGGTGCTTTCCATTATAGAGATATAAGAGACTGTTGCTACTAGCCAGGGTCGGTTTTAGACAAAATGTGGCCCTGGCCAAAATCAAAAGTGGGGCCCCAAATGTCATAATAATGTATGAGTATACCAACAACACAGTCACAATCCGTAGATTCTGGCCCTCCCTCACAGATTTACACCCCATAAAGCACTCCACACAGATCTGCACCTTCATGGCCCAGAATACACCAAATGTCCCCCCCCCCTTACATATTTACACTCCATAAAGCCCCACACACAGATCTGCACCTTCATAGCCCCCAGAATATGTCACATGTCCCCATCCCTCACAGGAATAAGTTTCCCTCCCTGCTACAACAATTGAGCGGGTCGTCATATAGCATGTACCCCAGGACTGCACTGCACACCACTAGACCCTCCCTCACATGGCCGCTTGCAGGCATACACAACCCTTCTCTCCACAAGCTCCAGCAGTCCATGCAAAAAGAAAGCTCTGCCCTATACACATTTAATTACAAACTTATTTTGTGCCATAAATGTTTTTTGCAATTACTGATTGCAAATAAAATGATTCTTCCGCAGAGTATGAATACATAATACATGGGAAACTACTACTGAGGTTTTTAGCCATAATATATCTGCAGCGGTTTAACATTGAGCTCTATAGCTCAGTGGCTAAGGCTCTTGCCTTTAGTGTAATGTGACTTCAAATTCCAACAGAAACACTTAAAAAATAGAGCCTAAATAAAACTTAAATGAGTGAGAAATCTACCGTCCTCAAGTACTGCTACACATTAGCATTTTTAATGCAATTGCTGGGGTGATATTGTGAACACCATATGTATGACATTCTAGGAAGATTTTGGACAATACTAAGGTCATGGAACACATACACATGCATATATTTAAATATGTAAATTAAAAGGGTTGTCAAAGCAGTCAATGATTACATCATGCACCAGAGCACTACATAAGGAAGCATTTCTCATTTTGAGATCAGGTAGTAGCAGCTCATCTGGGATGCATGTTGTGTACCCAGACCCTTTGTAGATGCCAGCAGATTTTTGAGTAGGGACAACAGCAGCATCAATTTTGCCACTCCTCTCTCATTCCTCCAATATTTATTTTGGAGAAAATACACTGATTTAACAAGGGATGGAATAAAAACAGCTTTTACATCTTGATTACCTCCATGTGACTGTTGGGGGACTGGAGGAAGTAGAGAAGGATGAGGAGCTACAACTTGAGGAGGAGGCATATGAAGAGGAGTCGGTGGTGGACTAAGAGACGAGTTTGACACTCATTTATGGCAGCCATGATGATGAATACAACTCTCTTCCATAACCAACCATGACAGTGCGGTGTGGAGAATGAAACAACCGGATCCTCAGGTACTCTGTTGATCATTACAAGCTGCATGCTTGGTTGCTTACATGTTAACAAATATATCGTTATCATCAAGCAAAGGGATAATTATTGAATAGCCATGCTTTTATACCCCAGCTATAAATGGAAAATGGGGGAAGTTTTACCTGATTCCGAAAGGAAGGCAAAATTGGAGTATTGCAAGTTACACTTTACCCAGATTAATGCAGCCCACACTTGAACAGATGCCTTACTTGAAGTAGCAGAAGCAGCAGCTCCAACAGCAGTCTGCTGAACATGATGGAACAGTTTTTTTAACCACTGTGACAGCCTAATGGACATCAGCAAATGGATAAACAACGCCTGAACAATCACATTCAGTCGTACCTGATGTGCTGTCCCAGCATTTTATTTTCTCCATTGTCATTAATTGCTTATTTGTGTTGTTATATATTACCATGTTATGAAATGCTGCCACCCTGTGGTCATTCTTGTTATAGGTTCTGCATGTATAATGTAATTCCCATATGCCTTTGCTCTCTGCTTTCTCCTCCCTTTTCTGTTACATCAGTTCCTGTTTTTCTCAGTTCCTGAGGTGTCTTCTCCTGCAACAGACACAGAGCTGGAGAGAGCATTAGTTTTTGACCTCTAATATCCTTTGAGATACTCTAATATCCTTTGAGATCCTCTATGTCCTCTATATGTTAACTGCAATAAACTACCAAAGCATCTCCATTTGCATCCTTCCTCACTGGATCTTCACATGCAACTGGTACCACGACCTACAGGATATTAGTGAGTTCAGCTATCTACCATTGCTTGTACAGGGATTACCACTCACAACCAGTCAGAGACTTCTCTAACATACATCTGTGGCAGAATAGTCAAAAACGAGGTTTATATCTTCAGTCTTTGCATGTCTACACGCAGTCTGCAAGCAAGCTTGGAGCTGGCCGCCATCTTACCTGCACGTGGCTTCATAAGCACAGTACGTAAGCTGAAATCCTTTGTTAAAATGACAGTACCACTTAATCAGGAACAACATGTCCACAAGAGGCTCAGTTGATTTCTCGGTCACTGAACATAGGGAAACTCACCCTGCTCCCAAAAACTCAGATATACAGGAAGCAGAGTCCATGTTCACTGAGGAACAAACTGTACCATCTAAACATGTTATCAAGCCGACACAAAAGATTAGAGAGAACTTTGAGGCAACCAAAGAAGAGTTCAGTGACAATTTAAATGATTTATGGCAAAGAACAGAACACTATATAGCAGCTCTTTCACGCTATAACAATGACACACCAAAGTTAACCATAGCATTGAATCATTTAACTAACGCCTATGTCCGCTATCCTCGACTGTCTGCAAAGTACATCACTTTCCTGAGCGACTCAGATCTTGATGATGCCTCAGAAGAGTTGAGAGAGAGGAAAGATCTCCTCCAAGAGAAGGATGCCTTAGTACAAGACACTAAGAGTAAAGCAGAACTTCGCATCTCACACTTGCAAGAAGTGAGATCCCATCGATCAACTTCAACCAAATATACACTTTCATCTTCCAAAACCTCCCGTTCCAGAATGTCAGCGTTACATGACAAGCTTATAGAGATCCGGGCAGAAGCAGAGGAAGCTAGTGTTAGAAGTTCCTTTACTAAGAAGGAGGCAGAGATTACAAAGAAGAAGAAGGAAGAAATAGCGCAGAAGAAAGCAGAAATGGCGCAGAAGGAGGCAGAGGCAGAAGCTCAACTAAAAATCCTCCAAACAGAAAGGGAAGAAGTAGCTTCCTTAGCGAGACTGCAAGTATACTAACACAATTCTAAATGGGAAGATCACCACACCCCATCTTGTAAACCCCTTTAATAAACACACTCAAACTTGTATTATGGGTTAACAAAGGAGGCTGGCCACAGCTTTATTGCACAATTTCCGTATTTTAAACACATCACGTAATGACCGTGCCCATTTAATCAAGTAACTCCCGCCGCCTGAATGCCGCTACCCCTCGAACAGCGAGCATGAAGGCCGAACTTCCACTCCTTGGGCACGGCATACCGCTTCCAGCTGTGACAACTGTAAGAGAAAGCAAAAAGAGATCCAACAGGAAAAACAAAACCCCGTAGGGGAAGACAACCATTCTCAATAACCAATATATTATATCTGTAAATATATATATCCACCAGTTGGGCGGGAGGGAGGGCGTTCCTTCTAGACGAAGCGCGGCCGGAAAGGAAGTCCTGCGGCCCGCGCTTCCTTTTATTCTCCCGGCTCCTCCTCCTCACGCTGGCCAATCGGGGGGCGAAGGAGAAAAGGTGATCCTCCCATAGCTGTGCTGCGCCCAAAACCCCTCCCCCTTGCAGTCCCAGCTCACTTCCCTAAGCGCTGCGTGAGCTATGAGACTGCAAGTATACTAACACAATTCTAAATGGGAAGATCACCACACCCCATCTTGTAAACCCCTTTAATAAACACACTCAAACTTGTATTATGGGTTAACAAAGGAGGCTGGCCACAGCTTTATTGCACAATTTCCGTATTTTAAACACATCACGTAATGACCGTGCCCATTTAATCAAGTAACTCCCGCCGCCTGAATGCCGCTACCCCTCGAACAGCGAGCATGAAGGCCGAACTTCCACTCCTTGGGCACGGCATACCGCCAAGGAGGCCATCGCATACCCCCTATGCGGATGGCCGACTACCCCCACTCCGTAAAGCAAGAGCCGCCTCTAGGCCGTCCTGCAGACCCAAAAGAAAAATATCGAGCCCAATGGGGTTTAAGTGTACGCCATCACGAAGCAGTAAATTGGCATTGTCACCCTCTAGCTCATGGTGTCGAATGGCCACACCTCCTAATGCATGCACAAATTTAGATACTTTCGCATTTAGGACCCGACGGGCCCTCTCCACTGCAAGATGATCGCGAGCACCCCTCCATACTTGACGTGAAATTATGTCAGACCAGACTAAAACCGTATTGCTGAAGAGATCAGCAAAACGTAGAAAATCGGATTTGATAACAGAAAGCAGATCACCAACCTTCACCTTTGCCATATCATTACCCCCTGCATGTACCAGAAGAATATCAGGCTTAGTATGAACTCTCAACAGAGCCATGACTTCTGGGAGTACCTGAATCCACCGCAGACCTCTGATGCCGTGCCAGATGATATCGGCATCGGGTAGACCCAGGGACAGGCCATGAGGGCGAGAAACCGCCCAATCTTTAGCCCAGAAAATAAATGAATGGCCAACAAGCCAAATGCGAACAGAACCTAAGGAAAGAAAGGTCAATTGTTAGAAACATTATAACACATGAGATCAGGCCGAATATAAGACTTATAGCAGTCAGATTTCCAACGACCGAGAGAACGGATGCTTTCGTCACCCAACCCACACACACTTGCCACTGTGGCCGCACCTATGCGAAATGAGTGGGTTCCGAATTCATCGTCCTTCAACCCCAAGGCTCGCAAGGCAGACCTAAAGACAGACGTAAACTGATACCTCGTTAATGGTAACCCTGACTGGTGACACAAAAAGTGAACTCCCTTACCACGTGAAGCAGAAAAAGCCGTTGTGACTGCAACTGGACAAACCTCAGTACCCAGCGGAGAGAGCGTGAGCCACGTACCTCTACCTTGCTGATCCGTTTTTGACCGTCTAATGCATAATTTAATGACAGCCGGTCCGATATAGACGTCCTCCACCCGTAAACCACCCACCGCAGTCTTACTTGCGGGGACCAATTCACTGATACGAAGCGGCAGCGAAAAAAGCCAAAACAAAAGCGGACCGAAATAGCAAAGCCTCCCCATGATCACCGCACACAGTATCTAACACGGTGCATAGACTATGAAGGAGGCCCAAGGACACCGGCCTACGGCGATCCGGAGGTTTAACCTCCTTTTTCCAGCCTTTGAGGATTTGCCGGATCAGAAAATTTTTAGTGATATCCGTCACACCAAACACTTTCAGCATGAAAGCGACACCGGACATGTATTTATTAACTGTACCTGCAGTGACACCCTTGCGCCTTAGCTGAGCCAACAACAGTAAGGACACCCGTAGAAGGTCGTCCAACGAACCAGGAATATGTCCCCCAGCCAAACGCAACCAGTCCCCCCAAACCTTCATGTGGCTAGACCACGTGGAGCGAGATACAGAAGTCTTCAACAGATTTACAAGTTGTTCTCCACCATACGCCATAAGAAGTCCGGGCACAGTTCCCCCGCAGGATCGGCCTTTGGATGAAGATCCCGGAATCGTTGAATCTGAGAATGGGACAGAGCGGCGGCTAAGGCATTATGAAATCCAGGCACATGCCGTGCCCTAAACCATATATTCCATTGAAGGCACCGGAGCACCAAATGACGCAGCAAGGCGAGAACAGGCAAAGAAGGGGAAGATTGCTGATTCACCACCTGTACCACTGAGCTATTATCAGACCAAAAGCAAATACGCCTATTGGCCATCTGCTCTCCCCATAATTCCACAGCCACCAGCAATGGAAATAGCTCTACGAGCACTAAATTGCTAGTCAAGCCCCATGATGCCCATTCCAAAGGCCATAACCCCGTACACCAATGAGTGCCCATAAGAGTCCCAAAGCCCAAACTATGTAATGCACCTGTAAACAGTTGAAGATCTACAGACCCAACTTCCTCAAACTGCAGAATGGAGCGCCCATTGTATGAATGGAGAAAGGCCTGCCAGACTAGTAAATCTTCCCGCATGGGTTTAGTGACTCTTATGAAGTGTCCCGGTTTAAGAATCCCTTTTGTGGACAAGGATAAGCGTCTACAAAAGGCCCTGCCCATAGGCATTATCCTTGTAGCAAACGTCAACAGGCCTAATAAAACCTGCATCTGGTGCAGCGTGACTTTCTTAGCGAGGACCATGTGTTCCACTGCCTCCGACAAGCGGTGCAGCTTCTCTTGAGGCAAGCGGAAAACCATAGAAACAGAATCTATCTCTACACCTAAAAAGGATAATTCAGTTGTGGGGCCTTCCGTTTTTTCTAGAGAAAGTGGTACCCCAATGGATGCCATCAAGTATTGGAAGGTATGTAACAGAAAGCGACAAACGTCAGTACCCCGGGGACCAATGAATAGGAAGTCATCAAGGTAATGTAGGATGGAGGAATAACCTGTCTCCCAACGGGTGATCCATTCCAAAAAAGAACTGAAAACCTCAAAATAATAACATGAAATTGAGCAACCCATTGGGAGACACATGTCAACAAAATATTGTTCGTCCATCCGACAACCCAGTAAGTGAAAGCAGTCGGGATGTACAGGGAGGAGGCGGAAAGCCGCCTCGATATCCGATTTAGCCATCAAGGCACCTTGACCTGCCCGGCGTACCAATACCACGGCTCGGTCAAAGGAAGTATATGAAACCGCCGCCTCCTCCCTGGATATCCCGTCATTCACCGAAGACCCTGGAGGGTACGAAAGGTGATGTATCAGTCTGTATTTTCCAGGTTCCTTTTTGGGCACGAGCCCAAGAGGAGACACTCTTAAATTAACTAAGGGCGGCTCTGAAAAGGGGCCCGCCATGTTACCCAGATGGACTTCTTTCATCAATTTTCTCCCAAACCAAGTCGGGAGCTTCCCGAACGGACTTCAAGTTATCGCAGAGCAAAACAGACTGGATCAGGCTTATGGGGAATATAGAAACCAACCGTGAAGCCATCATGAATTAGCTTTGCTTCCACCTTCCTTGGGTACAGCCCTAGCCATTGTTGTAGCATGTGACCTTTCACCGGTGTTCTCTCATTGGCGCTGGGGTGACCCACTGTGGTTGCCCCTTTGGCTCTACGGAAACAACGAAGGGCGGAGTGGGAGCCAGCACAGATGGAGCAACCTCGTGCCTGAATTTACAGTTACTGTAGAACCTACAGTGGCCTTCGTTAAAAAAGCCAACACGCCCCCGTGGGTTTATGTGCACCTGCGGCTGAAGCCGCGGCTCGGCTGACTGCACCGAGGACGCGGCTCCACCTGGAAAGGGGCGCGAGGGTTTCTGGGCTAGTATCAACTGTAGCCATACGTCGGTGGCTTTGGAAGCCCAACCAACTGAAGCATTAATAGCCAGACGGCGCCGGAACTCCTCGTCGTAGCGCCACCAAGCTGTACCCCCGTACAGCTTGTAGGCGCTATAAATCGTGTCCAGATAAACGAAGAGTTCCGGGCCCTTGTCAGGATGAAATTTGGGAAACCAAATGCGCCAATATGGCGAATGCCTGTATCCAATTGCTAAAGGTTTTCGCCACTTTTTGCTTCCTCTCTGAAACTTTTTCAAAAACTCTCTCTTTATCAACCGTAACGTGGTCAATAGAAAGTAAAGACCATGATGTCAACATAGTCGCCCTTCCTGATCTTATCCTTCGGTCTCGACTGAGACATGAGTCCCCTAACGGTGCTACTCCACAAAAAAGGAATCCCTAAATAACAGGCTGCTAGCTACCGAATCAACTTGAGGGGGCGGGAGCCCCGGAACCTGATTCTCACAACGGGCTACTAAATCTTTTAAAGCTGCAACCATGTCAACTGCAGTGTTCGTGTTATGTGTGGTGATGGCCGACCAAGCCGGCATGGCAAGATAACTCACCCCGTTTCCCAACTGGGGCGGCCGCTGTTGTAGGGGGAGTAGACGTCGGTGGAGCGTGTAGGACTGGAAGCTGATGTCGGCTGAACTGCCGCAGGTATGGACACCTGAGCTGAAGGCCGCGAGCATCTTCGCACTGCATCCTCAACGCCTTCCTGGTCTTGGTTCCAAAATCGCTAACTCTGCTATTAGCAGAAGCAGATCGATGAGTGCTGTGTCTGGGCCTCACACGGGACCTCCGTCCAAGGAGAATGGTGGAGCGAGAGTGGCGGCGACGTTATACCTCTTCTACCTGAGTTGCCACGACGACTGGATCGTACCTCACTTCGGTCTCTGCAGAAGACTCAGAAGAAGCAAAAAACAGTGTCACGAGGTGTGAGCCGGGACCTAGCGTCCCCCCAGAACTCCAATCGTCAGCCGAGTCGACCCAAATCCTATAACCCCTCTTATCACGGTGGTGCCCGGTGGCGTGAGTCACGCGGTGTCTGCCAACCCCGCCCTGCGGGAGACGCCGGGACCCACCACCTCTGGGATCTCCTGGCATAACCTGGCCTCCCATCCCGGCGGCCAGAGTTGTAGCAGCGCGAGTCCCTCCGCAGGTGTACCCTCCTTTCCCTACCAAATTCGCGATAAAGCCGACTGCTCGTTGGCGTATCCCCCCGCAAGGTGCCATGTGGAAGACCTGCTGCCGCTCTACGAGGGGAGGAGGGAAATTCCACCACAGCAGGCGGCGGATGTGCCAGACATGAAGTAGGGGCCTGAGCACTGCAACATTCCGGCGAACCCAGATCCGGTGGTGACAAGGTAAGGCCAGAACCCTGTAGCAGAGGAGGAAGATTGTCCTGCCGCTCTGTCACTGCTGCAAGGCCTGACCTCCCAGGAGCCACGGCGGCTGGCGAAGCGGCAGGAGGAGTAAGAGTCACAGCAAGGGGAGGGGCAAGCAGCGGGGATGACTGCAACTGTGGAGAGCGTACATTGCTTACTGTACCATGACCGGACAAACGAGACCCCGCGCTCCCCGATCGCAGCTGCGTGGTGTTGTGCGCCACCCTGGGCCCTTGGCTGAGAGAAGGACGCGGCGGTGAGCTAGGGCTGAGGCGCTGCGGAGGGTTAATCCTGCGCCTGGGCCTACCTGTAGCCACGTTGTGCTGCGATCCCTCTGCTTGATGCAGCATCCTCTCCAGCCATCCAGAGCCCTCCCGTTCCACTCTTTGACGGATGAGCTGCTCCAGGGACATCTTGTAGGACCTGGACAGCGTTCCTTCTAGACGAAGCGCGGCCGGAAAGGAAGTCCTGCGGCCCGCGCTTCCTTTTATTCTCCCGGCTCCTCCTCCTCACGCTGGCCAATCGGGGGGCGAAGGAGAAAAGGTGATCCTCCCATAGCTGTGCTGCGCCCAAAACCCCTCCCCCTTGCAGTCCCAGCTCACTTCCCTAAGCGCTGCGTGAGCTATGAAACTGAAGGTCTTAAAGCAAGCATTAGGCCAAGGTACTGATCTAGACTGTTTTATCCAAGGAGACATGGAAGACCCAGCCGACAGCACTGCCAGATATGTGTTAAGGCAATCACCACCTGTTCCTCCTGCTAAATCGCATGTAACCACAATACTTCTAAATCACCAACTGGATGAACCCACAGAGCATCAGATGCCATCATCCACCAATAACAAGGTAATTTCCAGCGTTGAGCCAGCTCATCTTCCAGAGACTGAACCATAGCTTAACCCCTATGCCACATCATTTTGTCCTGATCAATCTCAGCCTTATAAGCCAGTGCCTCTACATGCCCCAGAGTCACCACAATGCAATCCAGCAACAAGGAATGGGAGATCAGACATGTCGGACTTTGCCAGATACATGATGCGCAGGGAGCTGATAAACTATAGTCTCTCAAAGTATGATGACCATGCTGAAAACCACAGAGCCTAGAAATCGACCTTTTAAGCAGTAATCAGCGATCTTAACCTCACTGCCAAGGAAGAACTTGACTTGTTTGTCAACTGGTTAGGCCCTGAATCTGCAGAACGGGTAAAGACATTAAGATGAGTTCATGTAGGCTACTCAGAGGAAGGTCTCGCTGCAGCATGGGAGAGACTTGAACAAACCTATGGCAGTCCTGAAGCTATAGAGAGTGTATTATTCAAGAGACTTCAGGCCTTCCTAAAAATAAATGGCAAGGACAACCGTAAGCTCCAGGATCTGAGTGATCTACTAAAAAAATTAGAATTGGCTAAAATGGACCCATGTCTACCAGGAGATACCTTGATATGGCCCATGGTGTCAAACCAGTCGTGTTGAAACTATCACACTTCATGCATGAAAAATGGGCAGACCAGGGCTCCAGATACAAGAGAGAACACAATGTGTCATTTTCCCCCTTTCTCTTATTTTTCCAGATTCATCAGCGACCAAGCTCTGAAGAAGAATGATCCCAGCTTTGACTTCACAGAATCCAGTCTACCTGCTTCATCCTCATGCTCAAGGTATGACAACCCAACAAGTAAACGTAGAGACTTAAGGGGAACAGTATCTGTTAGAAAGACAAACATTCAACTTATTGCAGCCTCTACTACTAGGAAGAACACCCCTGTCCTTAAGGAAAAGGACCCTAACCGCATGTGTCCTATCCAAAAAAAGGCCTCATCCTTTAAAAGAACGTCGTGGGCTCAGGGCAAAGACTTTTCAAGAACGCAGAGACACTCAAAGAGCTTGGAGTGTGTTAGAAGTGTTGTGCCTCATCAAATCATATGGCAAAAGACTGGAAGGCTATAATCAGATGTACAGAATGCAACAGTGACATGCATGTTACAGCAATGCATCCTACCTTGCCTCCAGACAACGCATCTCAAGCCGCAACCAATACCGTCCCACCCCATGGCGGGGAGCCAATGACTCAAGAGCTAGCTACAACGACTGTCTCCTCTTCCTGTATGGAAATATGTGGCAAGGAGACTGGTTCCAAGTGCTGCGCAAAGGTGTGTTTGGTCAATGTATACCCAGAAGGGCAGTCTGAAAAAGCCACCAGATGTATGCCATTATAGACACACAAAGCAATAGGTCTCTGGCAAAGCCTAAATTCTTTGAGATCTTCGGTATAAAGGGAGAAGCAACACCATACACCCTCAACACTTGTTCTGGTCGTCTAGAGACTCATGGAAGAAGAGCTACTGGATACATTATCTCCTCCATTAAAAGGAACATTCATATACCCTTGCCAACGTTAATTGAATGTGACCAGATACCTGATGAAAGAGATGAAATTCCTACTCCAGAAGCTGCATACCACCATCCCCACTTGAAACATCTAGCTAATGAGATTCCCCCTATGAACATGGATGCTGACGTCTCACTCTTGCTTGGGAGAGACATTCTGAGGGTCCATAAGGTACGGCAACAATGCAACGGTCATGACAATGCCCCATATGCGTAGAGGCTCGACTTAGGCTGGGTTATTGTGGGCAATGTATGTATTGATAAAAGCCACAAACCATCTCAAGTGAATTCCTTCAAAACCTTTGTGAACAGCAATGGTCGTGCAACTCACTTTAAGCCATGTGTTCATCATTACGAGGTAAAGGAAAGGCTTTCTGACTTCCATAAGGAACCAGACATCATTTCTACCCTTATGACGACTTAGGAAGATCAGTGTTTTGTACAACACCAGAGGACAACAGA
>ONZH01013632.1:0-32961 GCA_900303285.1 Rhinella marina
TTCATTCCACTATTATCTACACATCTTACATGTTCATTCCACATCTAGGAAGCACAGAGAATGCACTACATGTCAGTTTATGTTTTATATGTGTTCATTCCACTATTATCTACACATCTAACCTGTTCATTCCATGTCTAGGAAGCATAGGGAATTCACTACATGTCTGTTTATGTTTTATATATGTTCATTCCACTATTATCTACACATCTTACATGTTCATTCCACATCTAGGAAGCATAGGGAATTCACTACATGTCAGTTTATGTTTTATATGTGTTCATTCCCCTATTATCTACACATCTAACCTGTTCATTCCAGGTCTAGGAAACACAGGGAATTCACTACATGCCTGTTTATGTGGAATATGTGTTCATTCCACTATTATCTACACATCTAACTTTTCATTCCAAGTCTAGGAAGCACAGGGAATTTACTACATGTCAGTTTATGTTTTATATGTGTTCATACCGCTATTATCTACACATCTAAACTGTTCATTCCATGTCTAGGAAGCATAGGGAATTCACTACATGCCTGGTTACGTGGAAATTGTGTTCATTTCACTATTATCTACACATCTTACATGTTCATTCCACGTCTAGGAAGCACAGGGAATTTACTACTTGTCAGTTTATGTTTTATATGTGTTCATTCCATTATTATCTACACATCTAACCTGTTCATTCCACATCTAGGAAGTACATGGAATTTACTACATGTCAGTTTATGTTTTATATGTGTTCATTCCATTATTATCTACACATCTTACATGTTCATTCCATGTCTAGGAAGCACAGGGAATTCACTGCGTGTCTGTTTATGTGGAATATGTGTTCATTCCACTATTATCTACACATCTAACCTGTTCATTTCATGTCTAGGAAGCACAGGGAATTCACTACATGCCTGGTTACATGGAAATTGTGTTTATTCCACTATTATCTACACAACTTACATGTTCATTCCACATCTAGGAAGCACAGGGAATTTACTACATGTCAGTTTATGTTTTATATGTGTTCATTCCATTATTATCTACACATCTTACATGTTCATTCCATGTCTAGGAAGCACAGGGAATTCACATGTCAGTTTATGTTTTATATGTGTTCATTCCACTATTATCTACACATCTAACCTGTTCATTCCATGTCTAGGAAGCACAGGAAGATCACTACATGCCTGTTTACGTGGAAATTGTGTTCATTTCAGTATTATCTACACATCTAAGCTGTTCATTCCACATCTAGGAAGCACAGGGAATGCACTACATGCCTATTTATGTGGAGTATGTGTTCATTCCACTATTATCTACACATCTAACCTTTTCATTCCATGTCTAGGAAGCACAGGGAATTCACTACATGTCTATTTATGTGGAATATGTGTTCATTCCACTATTATCTACACATCTAACCTGTTCATTCCACGTCTAGGAAGCACAAGGAATTCACTGCGTGTCAGTTTATGATTTATATGTGTTCATTCCACTATTATCTACACACCTAACCTGTTCATTCCATGTCTAGGAAGCACAGGGAATTCACTATATGCCATTTTGCTTGGAAATTGTGTTCATTCCACTATTATCTACACATCTTACATATTCATTCCACGTCTGGGAAGCACAGGGAATTTACTACATGCCTGTTTATGTGGAAATTGTGTTCATTCCACTATTATCTACACATCTAACTTGTTTATTCCATGTCTAGGAAGCACAGGGAATTCACTACATGCCTGTAAATGTGGAATGTGTATTCATTGTACTATAAACTACACTTATATCCTGTTCATTTCATGTCTAGGAAGAACAGGGAATTTAATATACAGTTGTAATTGTTAAAAATGTGTACATTCCACCGTGATGTATATAAAAAACTGTTCATTCCATGTTCAGGAAGAGCAGGGAAGTTAATATACCTTTTTCCATTTTTTTACCAATGTAAAACATTGTTCATTCTTTTTCTTCATTCCTCTTCTTCATTCTTTTTAGTATGTCCTGCATGGACCAGTAAGGGGACTAAGCTTCATAAATCCGCTCCAGCAAACGGAGGTCGGAAGGTGCAGAGTCTCTGCAGGCAGTTCTGTTTTTCTTATTCAGCCACTGCTCCTCTGGCTGGAGTCTCCATCCCCTCCTCACACCGACTGCCACACTGCAGAGTAGAGGAGGCTGTTTTGTCTCTTGGGGTGAGTAAAGTTTGATATTGGCCAATGAGGGCAGCTGTGAGCAGGCCCATTGTTTGCTTTCTTGCAGCAGGGTCCCTGACAGTAGTACCAGTAGTACTGCCCTGATGGTGGCCCTGGGTCAGAGGGACCGGCACTCCCATAATGTTTAAGAATTTGTTAATCTGCCCAAAATACCTGACCATAGGGACATTGCCAAATAAGATGCGTAAAAGTACCTGGCTCTAAATTGCAATTAGGGCAGAGATCTGGTGTGCCTGGCAACTAGCCGTAGTTAAGTACACCTCATGGATAATGTATAACTGGGAGACTCGCTCAGAATATTTAGGCAAAGTTTTCCTCAGAACCAAGTAGGATATCATCCCAATCGCATGTGGAAATCTCACCCACTACCATCTCCCACGCGATTTACTAGGTGCACTGATTTTAACCTGAGGCACTTATAAATCATAGAGATACTCCTATTTTTTGACTACCTACTAGTATAACAGATGCTATAGGAAATTCAGAAAGAACTATGTTTCGAGTCCCAAACTGCACACAGCAAGCGTGACGTTATTGGAGGTATCGAAACAGCATGCGGGTAGATAGATTTAACGCTTCTTTTAGGGTTTGAAATGGTTCTATGTCTCCATTAGATTAGGTACTGTGGGGGTCATTTATTAAGCTAAAATACCCCTATAGTATCTGTATTTCATGCACAGATTGCGGCACAATAGCTAGTTGCACTGCAATATGCGACTTCTCCCCACTCACACCAGGTCTAAAAAAGTGGGTGTGACAGGGAATGGGACGTGCTGGCAGGCCCGTCTCATTTACCACTTTCTATGCCTGTTTCAAGCATAGAAAAATATCTAAATGTAAGACAGCTAAGAGGCTGTTTTACATTTAGAAGAGGCGCCAGCTGATTCATAACTTTGATTCATAACCTCTTTAAGACCGTGTCTAAAACGCTGGTCTTAATAAATGTGCCCCGTATACCTGATCAAGCCACAACTCCAGTTCTGGAATAGAAAGAAATTCTGGAAGCATACTTTTAAACCAGAGGGGGGTATAGGCATGGTATTGGGGTTTCCCATAGTAGGATAGGGGTCCATATTTGTCTGGCCTGTTTTAGTAAGAAGTTTAAGGTAGCAGGGAGAGATGACACTCTCTATTTAATAAAAACAGAAGTAATGTGTCAGGTACCACCGTTCCCCCACTGTCTTTGCATGATGTGCCGTGCCTACTTAGACCTTCCTTCATGCCATACAAATGGAATAAGGAGAGAGTTCACCTTTTTGAAAAATGAGTGATATATATATATATATACAGTACAGACCAAAAGTTTGGACACACCTTCTCATTCAAAGAGTTTTCTGTATTTTCATGACTATGAAAATTGTAGATTCACACTGAAGGCATCAAAACTATAAATTAACACATGTGAAATTATATACTTAACAAAAAAGTGTGAAACAACTGTAAATATGTCTTATATTCTAGGTTCTTCAAAGTAGCCACCTTTTGCTTTGATTACTGCTTTGCACACTCTTGGCATGTAGAGTCCGGTGGGAAACAGGCATGTAGAGTCCATCCGTTCACCTTTTCTGCGTCGCACAAAGACACGGTGGTTGGAAAGATCTCACCAAAGATCTCAAATTTGGACTCATCAGACCAAAGCACAGATTTCCACTGGTCTAATGTCCATTCCTTGTGTTCTTTAGCCCAAACAAGTCTCTTCTGCTTGTTGCCTGTCCTTAGCAGTGGTTTCTAGGGATGAGCGAACCGAACCGTAACGAACCAGATTCATAGTAACATAGTTAACATAGTAACATAGTTTATAAGGCCGAAAAAAGACATCTGTCCATCCAGTTCGACCTGTTTTCCTACAAGTTGATCCAGAGGAAGGCAAAAAAACCCTGTGCGGTGGAAGCCAATTTTCCTCACTTTAGGGGAAAAAATTCCTTCCCGACTCCAATCAGGCAATCAGAATTACTCCCTGGATCAACAACAACCCATATCTAGTAACTATAACCTGTAATATTATTACCCTCCAGAAATACATCCAGGCCCCTCTTGAACTCTTTTACTGAACTTACCATCACCACCTCCTCGGGCAGAGAGTTCCATAGTCTCACTGCTCTTACCGTAAAGAATCCTCTTCTATTTTTGTGAACAAACCTTCTTTCCTCCAGGCGCAGAGGATGTCCCCTCGTCATGGTTACTGTCCTTGGGATAAAGAGATCATGGGAGAGATCTCTGTACTGACCCCTGATATATTTATACATAGTTATTAGATCTCCCCTCAGTCGTCTTTTTTCTAAAGTGAATAATCCTAATTTTGATAATCTTTCTGGGTACTGTAGTCCACCCATTCCAGCTATGACTTTAGTTGCCCTCCTCTGAACCCTCTCCAGCTCTGCTCTGTCTGCCTTGTTCACAGGAGCCCAGAACTGTACACAGTACTCCATGTGTGGTCTGACTAGTGATTTGTAAAGTGGCAGGACTATGTTCTCATCACGGGCATCTATGCCCCTTTTGATGCAACCCATTATCTTATTGGCCTTGGCAGCAGCTGTCTGACACTGGTTTCTGCAGCTTAGTTTGCTGTTCACTAAAATTCCTAGGTCCTTTTCCATGTCAGAGTTACCCAATGTTTTACCATTTAGTATGTACTGGTGACTTGCATTATTCCTTCCCATATGCATAACCTTACATTTGTCAGTGTTAAACCTCATCTGCCACTTCTCTGCCCAAGCCTCCAGTCTATCCAGATCCATCTGTAGCAGTGTACTGTCCTCTTCTGTGTTAATTACTTTACACAGTTTAGTGTCATCTGCAAAAATTGATATTTTACTGTGCAAGCCTTCTACAAGGTCATTAATAAATATATTGAAGAGAATAGGGCCCAATACTGACCCCTGTGGTACCCCACTAGTTACAGTGACCCAATCTGAGTATGTACCATTAATAACCACCCTCTGTTTTCTATCACTGAGCCATTTACTTACCCACATACAGACATTTTCTCCAAGGCCAAGCATTCTCATTTTATATACTAACCTTTTATGTGGTACCGTGTCAAATGCTTTGGAGAAGTCCAGATATACGACATCCATTGATTCCCCGCGGTCAAGTCTAGAACTTACCTCCTCATAGAAACTGATTAAATTGGTTTGACATGACCGATCCCTCATGAAGCCATGCTGATATGGAGTTATTTGCTTATTTTCATTGAGGTACTCCAAGATAGCATCTCTTAGAAAACCTTCAAACAGTTTACCCACTACAGATGTTAAACTTACCGGCCTATAGTTCCCGGGCTCTGTTTTTGGACCCTTTTTGAATATTGGCACCACATTTGCTATGCGCCAATCCTGTGGAACACTCCCTGTCAGTATAGAGTCCTTAAATATCAAGTATAAGGGTCTGGCAATGACATTACTTAATTCTCTTAGGATACGTGGGTGTATGCCATCCGGTCCTGGCGATTTGTCTATTTTAATCTTTTTAAGACGCCCCAGTACTTCTTCCTGGGTCAGACAGGCCACTTTTAAAGGGGAATTCACTTTTATATTCTGCATTTCATCTGACAGTTTATTTTCCTCAGTGAATACAGAGGAGAAAAAAATATTTAAGAGTTTTGCTTTCTCCTCATCGCTCTCTGCTACTCCCCCTCACTACTCTGTAAGGGGCCGACACCTTCAGATTTATACTTTTTAGTATTTATATAATTGAAGAACATTTTAGGGTTAGTTTTACTCTCTTTAGCAATTAGTCTTTCAGTCTCTAGTTTAGCTGCTTTTATTTGTCTTTTACAAATTCTATTTTTTTCCTTATAGTTTTTCAATGCTTCCTTGCTCCCCTCCTGTTTTAGTGATTTAAATGCTTTCTTTTTGTCATTTATTGCTTTTTTACAGTTCTATTTATCCACATTGGTTTTTTCTTGTTTCTTATCATTTTATTCCTATACGGTATGTACCTCTCACAATTAGATATTAGGATGCTTTTAAAAATCTCCCATTTTGTGGCTGTATTTTTATTTTTGAGGATTTTGTCCCAGTTAGTTAGACCTATGGCCTCTCTTAGATGGCTAAATTTTGCATTTTTGAAGTTTGGTATTTTTGTTCCTCCCTGAAGAAATGCTTTTTTTAATGACAATTTAAAGGTTATTATTTTATGGTCACTGTTACCCAGATGTCCCCCAACCTGCACATCTGTTGTTCTGTCAGGTCTATTGGTTAATACTAAGTCCAGTATGGCCGTCCCTCTAGTCGGGTCCTGAACCAGTTGGGAAAGGTAATTGTCTTTGGTTATTGTCAAGAACCTGTTTCCTTTATGAGATATACAGGTTTCAGTTTCCCAGTCTATATCTGGGTAGTTGAAGTCCCCCATAATAACAACCTCATTCTGATTTGCCGCTTCGTCTATTTCATTTAGAAATTGATTTTCTGTGCCCTCTTATATATTAGGTGGTTTATAATAAACTCCTATTAGTATTTTATTATTGTTTTTGGCTCCATTTATTTCTACCCACAGTGACTCCACATCTTCATGTTCCTCACTTATATCTTCCCGGATTGTGGGCTTTAGACAGGACTTTATATAAAGGCAGACCCCTCCCCCTCGCCGGTTTTGACGATCCTTTCTAAAAAGATTGTAACCCTGTACATTAACTGCCCAGTCATAGGTATCATCCAGCCATGTCTCAGTTATTCCCACTATGTCACAGTCCTCCTCACACATCACTAATTCCAGTTTGCCAATTTTATTAGTTAGGCTTCTGGCATTAGTGTACATACACTTAAGAGGTCTTTGTATATTTTTTACCCCGTTTGTCAATTTACTATTACTTATGAAATGAATATCCGGGCTTCTTGGGTTACTTTGGTTGTTGTTTTGCACAGTCTTCTCCCTACATTCCTTACTAACCCCAGCCCCCACTAACCCCCCACTCGTTACGAACTTTGCAAAAAGTTTGGTTCGTCACCGAACCGAACTTTTGAAAAGTTCGTAACGAATCTGGTAAAAAAAAAACTGTAACGCAAAACTGTACTTTTTTCACAGAATAGACCAGGATACAAGGGATTATTACTCCTATAATCCCTTGTATCCTGGTTTTCTGTGAAAAAAAGATGTGTGACGTCACCCTACAGCCTCTGAAGTGTCTGAGCGCGTCGACATCTTGTCAGTGCGTCTCAAGACTTCACAGGCAGAGGAGCTCCACATTAGTTAGACAGAGAAAATATATAGTTAGATAGATATTCAAACAAGTAGATAGATACAGGGAGAGATAGAACAGAAATAGAAAGGGTTAGTGAGAGAAGCAGGAGAGAGGAAGAGAAAGCTAGATATAGAAGATAAGGTGATAGATAGGGAAAGAGGCTGAGAAAGCAAGAGATAGGTAGAGATAGGGAGAGAAAGTCATATAAATAAAAAAAATTGTGAGATCTAGGGAGAGATAGGGTGATAAAAAAAGAAAGGTAGCATTCCTGTTCCGTGACCGTACACGTTACACGTTGCTGCTCAGCTGGGTGCCGTCAACCCCGTTTAGCCACAACAAAAAAGTTTTAAAAAAATCTAAAAAAAAAGTTATAAAAAAAGATTTAAAAATTTTTTTTTAAAAAAGTTATAAAAAAAGTTGAAAAAAGTTATAAAAAAAAAAAAAAACTTTAAAAAAGTATAAAAAAATACATCATTTAATTTTCCCCCACCCAAATAAAAATATGTCCAAGCGTCCTACTTCCAGCACTTCCCAGGCAAGGCGTGCAACAGCAGGCGGTGAGGGTAGGAGAAGTGGCAGCACCAGGCCCGGTGGCAGCCAGGGTAACAGGCGTGGCAGCAGGGTGCAGCTACCCCTGATGGCCACTGGTCAAGTAAGAACCACACAGCCAGCGGTTCTAGATTGGCTTACCCAATCCTCCAGTTCCACCGCCCAAAGCTCCCAAACGAGGAGTCAAGCATCCGCTGAATCATCCGACACCACCCTTACATGGGACTGTCAGAGAGAGTCCTCTGCCCCGTCCCCTGTTATTAGAATGCCACTCACCTTTGGGGCACCTTCTGCCAGGGAACTCTTGGCAAACCTTGATCTGCCCTTGGAGTCTCTACCACTTTTTAGTGATGATGAGGAGGAGGAGGAAGTCCACCAAAGTCAGCGGGTGGAACGTAGTGAGACTCCAGAGGAGGTGTTGGCTGTAAGCAGTCAACAGAGCCAGGGATGGGCATCCAGTGCCACACCTGATATTCTATCCCAGCCACCGGAGGAAAGTAACACTGGTGCAGAGTTTGATGACGATGTCGCTGATCAGACGTGGCGCCCTCAAGCAGCTTCATCCTCATCATCAGGGGAGGAAATAGAGGTGCCATCGACGCAGCAACATCCCACTGTTGCAAGGAAACGAGGCACAAGAGGGAGGGGTAGAAGCCAAGCTAGCAGGCAGAGATCACCCTCTCAAAGCCTTGGTCCTGAGAGGGCACCCTCAGGCAGCAGTGGCAGTCAACAGCCAGCAAGACCCCCCGTGGCTGTCAGCAAACCACGGTCCTCTGGCAGTTCTTCCGCCTGTGGAAAGATAAGCACATCGCTTTGTGCCTGCTGTGCAATGAGAGGGTCAGTCGTGGCAGGGGTGATAATCTCGGGACAACATCCATGCGAAAGCACATGGAAAGGCAACACCAACAGGCCTGGAAGAACCGTGACCCCAATACCACCTCCTGTCAGGATGCACCATACACTGCAGATCCCATCATGCAGCATCCTCTCAGTGCAACTCAGGGCTCATCAGCCTCAGGTGCCAGCACAAGCACAGTGTCACTGCCATCTACACCGCTAATGAGGCAGCAATCCATGACTGAGTCCATGGGCAGACGTCAGGTGTATTCCAGCAGCCATCCCATGGCCCAGAAACTGACCGGACACCTGGTTAAGCTGCTGGTGCTTCAGTCCCTGCCCTTCAACCTCGTGGACTCCCAGCCTTTCAGGGATTTCATGGCGTGTGCGCACCCCAGATGGCGAGTCCCCAGCCGCCACTACATCTCTGGCAAAGCTGTCCCATCACTGCACAGTTATGTGCAGAAAAAGGTGGGTGACTCATTGGAACTCTCGGTGTCCAAAACCGTGCACCTGAGTGCTGATGTCTGGTCCTCAAATTATGGCCAAGGGCAGTACATGTCTGTTACTGCCCATTGGGTCAACATCCTCCCAGAAGACCATCAGGAAGTTGGCCCATTCTTGCCACTGTCACCTCCACGGTGCTTTAGGGGGCCAGCAGCGGGAAGCAGAAGTTCTGCCTCCACCACCTTGCAACCATCCGCCGCTTTGACAGCAGTCCAACCTGCCCCGGTGTTTTACCACCGATGTCAGGCCTGGCGCTCTCAGGCTGTCCTCCATTTGGTGAGCCTGGGTGAACGGAGCCACAGTGGGCAGGAGCTCCTCCGGACCATCAGGGAGGAGATCGATCAATGGCTGACCCCACGTCAACTAACGGTGGGAAGTGTGGTAGCAGACAATGGGAGGAACATTGTCTTTGCAGTGCAGCAGGGAGGGCTGAGTCATACACCTTCTATGGCACATGTGATAAACCTCATAGTGCACAGGTTTCTTAGATCATTTCCTGCACTACAAGACCTTATGAGGATGTCACGCAGAGTGTGCAAACACTTCAGCCACTCCTATACTGAAAGGAACACCCTGCTCAGGATCCAGAGACAGCGCAGTCTGCCCCAACATCGGCTAATCTGCGACGTGCCAACATGCTGGAATTCTGCCCTCCATATGCTGGACCGCCTGTACGAGCAAAGGTCAGCCATTACAGACTACCTCATGGGGCAATCAGGCAGCTTCACGCCACACTGCGACTTCCAAGTCACACACTGGCAGATGATGCGTGAAGTCTGCCAATTGTTGATCCCTTTTGAGGACGCAACTTTGTTTGTGAGTAGGCATGACTATGGGATCAACGACATCATCCCACTCGTCCATGTTCTGGAAAGTGCGCTGAAAACCATCATCAGCGAGGATTCCCAGGCCACCACTCCAAGGCTGAACATCGCCTTGAGCCCAGAGATGGATGAAGTGCAGATGGAGGGTGAGGAGGAGGATGTTTATGCCCAGCCATTCCACTCACCACCACCTGGCTTCTCTGCCTCTCAATCACAGGAGGAGATGGAGGATGAGGTGGTAGAGGAAGCGGAGGAAGACCCCAGCAGACCCTGTAACTATACCGAGGACAGTGGAGAGGAGAGGCGCTCATTGTCCTTGGTGCAGATGGCAAGATGCCTGCGGGAGTGTCTCAGGAGTGACAGCCGGATTGTGAACATACGCCAGAGGGACCAATACTGGCTGGCCACCCTGGTGGACCCTCGCTTCCGCCGCAAAATGGCTGAATTTTTTACGCCATCAGAGAGGGAGGCAAAACTGGGGTACTACCAGGACCTACTCACCAGTCAGTTGGTCTCAACTTACCAGCGAGACCAGCCAGGTTCCCAGACAACATCCACTCGGGGGGGACCAGCGCGCTCCACTACCACCACCACTAGTGGAGGCGTGAGAAGTCGCTACAGCCTCCAATCGCTGATGAGCGATTTCATGCAGCCAGCTGCTGAAGAGTGGACACAACACCGGACTCATGGCGTGGACCAGCATGAGCTCACCCACCAGGTCACTGCCTACCTGGATTGTACCCTGCCCCAAAGAGTCACCGACCCCGTGTAGTACTGGGCAGAGAAACTTGACATTTGGCCTCAACTGGCAGAGTTTTCTTTGGCTCTGCTGTCCTGCCCAGCCAGTACTGTTGCGTCAGAGAAGGTGTTCAGTGTGGCGGGTAACATCATAACACCGCAAAGAACGAGGCTCTCTTGCCACAGTGTTGAGATGCTGACTTTTCTACAGATGAATCGTGCCTGGATTACATCGGATTATACCACCCCCCTGCCTGATGTGAATGACTAAGTAATCAGTCACCCGTCTTGCATGGCAATCCGTGTGTCCAAGAAACTGACCTTAATATCCCAAATATGTCCCTAACATAAAAATCCGTAATTTAACTTATTAAGTAATGTTCCCCCCTTAGACCCCAAATAAAATAAAATCACCTTAAAAATTCCCTACTTAATTCGGATACATTTAAATAAACAGAACCCCATCTTCAAATTTAATGCCCATGGCGTGTTGGCTATTTAACATCTCCACACCAGCTTAATGCCTCACACCAGTGCACCGTCCAACCCATACCCCAAGAACAGTACCATCCCTAAAATAATCCCCACGACTATGCATCACAAAGTGGGGATTTAACCTTTTGTGAACTATAGCCGTGGGGTTCTATCCTTGGCACCCATGCCAAGGAACACTACTCACCGTTTTGTGAGCGGGTACTAACTGTTCTTGAGGTATTTTGTTGATATCATGAGAGTAGTAAAATCTTGCACCGCAAATCCCGATGGGGTTCTTCTCTGTGCAAATGATTTCACGCCTCTCATGCAGTCACGCGTGGAATAAGGCTGTCTATGGGGTATATATCACGGAGGCTGCTGTCCTTCAACTGTGATATAAAAAACCTCCACAGTTGCTGAAAGGCAGGTTAACTTGCCTTATTTACGTGTCTTGTGTGCCTTTACAATGGGATGCTTTTTTGGGGTTCTCTGCTGGCTAAAATCCACAGCGCATCGTTGGCTGATTTTATGCCTTCAGTACTATGGGGCTGGACGCAAATACCCAGTTCAGCGCAGATGTCCGGACAGCACCATAGTACTGAACGCCGTTTGGTGAACGGTATAAAAATGCCCTGTGGATTTTACTCAGCAGACCCGCAGCCACATGTGAAGGTACCCATAGGGTGAGGTTTTTTGGGAGTGACCAAAGAGAGGGCGGGAAAGTCACTCCCATACCCCATCAGAGGTTTTCCCTCTACCCATTTTAAAAGATAAGTCCAGGAAATTAATAACTTTCTGTTCCCTTACTTGAACCAGAAACGTATAAATTGCCCGGACTTATCCTTTAAAGGAAACCTGTCCTCTCCGAAACACCCCCTGAAATAGAGTAAATGTTGTATAGTGTAAGTGATGCTGAAACCGAATATGTACGTTTTATCTTCATACTTACTTCCATTCCGACGCTGTGCTCCCACAAACCTGCAGTAAAATGCACTCAGTGGACTCCGGTGCTCACTCACATAATGGAGAGGACTCAAAGAAAAGTCCACTGAGTGCATTTTACTGCAGGTTTGTGGGAGCACAGCGTCAGAATGGAAGTGAGTATGAAGATAAAGCTTACATATTCGGATTCAGCATCACTTACACTATACAACGCTTACTCTAGTTTAGAGGGGGTTCTGAGGTGACAGGTTCCCTTTAAGCCAGCTGGTGACAGCAATAAAAAAACACAAAAGCATACATCCATTGGGTTGGGCACTGCACTCGGTTAGGACATCAAACTGGTGTAACAAACATATATATATATGTCTCGCCAACAGCCACAGGCCCAGATTCAACAGGTTTGACACCAGAGTAGTTGCGTCAATTTGTAAAGCGAATGCCAGTGAGGTGTCCATTTCATGAAAATTGGACACGTATTTTTGGATAATAGAACTGGCATAAAGCCTTCTTGAATCTGTGCCTTTTTAAATGTCCTTTCTTCACCTCATGGATTCTGTGGGTGAGGTTGTCTGTCTATTTAACCGTATCCGTATCCTACTAGACTAGCTGTAATGTTAGAGGGTTTTTTTTAACGTTGACTGTCCTGTGCTGAACTCTACATCAACATTTTGTCATGTATAAAAACTGATTTTTACAAGCGTGCATATTCTTAGCTTCCAACTTCAGTTCTCTGTACTAGGCCCTTCTGGGTCCAAAAGAATACTGCTCCTACTAATGCCCCCACCGTCAATTGTCTATTTGGAAACATACTGGGTGCAATCAAGAGCTGCTGAAGCTGCCTCCTCAACTTGTCTCTTCTCAACTATACTGGCCTGGGTGCTATCAAGTGCTGCTGCCTCCTCCGTCAATTTTCTCTTCTCAACTATACTGGCCTGGGTGCTATCAAGTGCTGCTGCCTCCTCCACCTCCGTCAATTGTCTGTTCACAACTATACAGGCCTGGGTGCTATCAAGTGCTGCCGCCTACTCCTCCGTCAATTGTCTGTTCTCAACTATACTGGCCTGGGTGCTATCAAGTGCTGCCACCTCCTCCTCCGTCAATTGTCTCTTCTCAACCATACTGGCCTGGGTGCTATCAAGTGCTGCTGCCTCCTCCACCTCCGTCAATTGTCTGTTCTCAACTATACTGGTCTGGGTGCTATCAAGTGCTGCCGCCTCCTCCTCCGTCAATTGTCTCTTCTCAACCATACTGGCCTGGGTGCTATCAAGTGTTGCTGCCTCCTCCTCCTCCGTCAATTGTCTGTTCTCAACCATACTGGCCTGTGTGCTATCAAGTGCTGCTGCCTCCTCCTCCTCCGTCAATTGTCTGTTCTCAACCATACTGGCCTGGGTGCTATCAAGTGCTGCCGCCTCCTCCTCCGTCAATTGTCTGTTCTCAACCATACTGGCCTGGGTGCAATCAAGTGCTGCTGCCTCCTCCTCCTCCGTCAATTGTCTGTTTCAACCATACTGGCCTGGGTGCAATCAAGTGCTGCCGCCTCCTCCTCCGTCAATTGTCTGTTCTCAGCCGTACTGGCCTGGGTGCAATCAAGTGCTGCCTCCTTCTCCTCCGTCAATTGTCTGTTCTCAACCATACTGGCCTGGGTGCAATCAAGTGCTGCCGCCTCCTCATCCGTCAATTGTCTCTTCTCAACCATACTGGCCTGTGTGCTATCAAGTGCTGATGCCGCCTACTCCTCCGTCAATTGTCTGTTCTCAACTATACTGGCCTGGGTGCTATCAAGTGCTGCTGCCTCCTCCTCCTCCGTCAATTGTCTGTTCTCAACCATACTGGCCTGTGTGCTATCAAGTGCTGATGCCGCCTACTCCTCCGTCAATTGTCTGTTCTCAACTATACTGGCCTGGGTGCTATCAAGTGCTGCTGCCTCCTCCTCCGTCAATTGTCTGTTCTCAACCATACTGGCCTGGGTGCTATCAAGTGCTGCCGCCTACTCCTCCGTAAATTGTCTGTTCTCAACCATACTGGCCTGGGTGCAATCAAGTGCTGCTGCCTACTCCTCCGTCAATTGTCTGTTCTCAACCATACTGGCCTGGGTGCAATCAAGTGCTGCCACCTCCTCCTCCGTCAATTGTCTGTTCTCAACCGTACTGGCCTGGGTGCAATCAAGTGCTGCTGCCTCCTCCTCCTCCTCCGTCAATTGTCTGTTCTCAACCATACTGGGTCCAATACAGTACTATTACTGCTGCTGGTTCCACTGTCAAATGTCTGTTTTCCACCCTACTGGGTGCCGGTGTTGCCAACTTGCACTTTGTGTCCTATGTCCCGTGTAATCACTTACACCTTGGCTAATGTGTACCTGTTCTGGGGTGCACAAGGTCTAATTAAATGGTACGCCTGTCTGTCTTCTGACCTGTGATCACTGAGACCGCATCGACTTCAACGCAGCCTATTCATGGGCTGGTGCCACGATCTACCGTGTGTTTTTGGTGCTCTGCCATGACATGGACTGCTCCAGCGGACATCTTCAATGCTGTCAAATGTTGTCGACCTGGCTGTCGGCGACTATTTTTGCACTTTGATTTTTTCCACTTTTTTCATTGTAATAGCAACTGCAACTAAACGAAACTATACCCTATCAGACTCCCACTATTGTAGCTGCAATTATTCAGCTGTTATAGCAAGGTTCATTTTAGGTTCGGTTCGTACGAATCCGAATTTCACGAAAGTTCGCCGAACCGAACTTTTCAAAAGTTCGCTCATCCCTAGTGGTTTCCTAGCAGCTATTTTACCATGAAGGCCTACTGCACACAGTCTCCTCTTAACAGTTGTTGTAGAGATATATCTGCTGCTAGAACTCTGTGTGGCATTGACCTGGTCTCTAATCTTAGGTGCTGTTAACCTGAGATTTCTGAGGCTGGTGACTCGGATGAACTTATCCTCTGCAGCAAAGGTGACTCTTGGTCTTCCTTTCCTGGGGCGGTCCTCATGTGAGCCAGTTTCTTTGTAGCGCTTGATGGTTTTTGCGACTGAACTTGGGGACACTTTCAACGTTTTCGCAATTTTTCGGACTGACTGACCTTCATTTCTTAAAGTAATGATGGCCACTCGTTTTTCTTTACTCAGCTGATTTTTTCTTGCCATAATACAAATTCTAACAGTCTATTCAGTGGGACTATCAACTGTGTATCCACCTGACTTCTGCCCAACATAACTCATGGTCCAAACCCCATTTATAAGGCAAGAAATCCCACTTATTAAACCTGACAGGGCACACCTGTGAAGTGAAAACCATTTTAGGTGACTACCTCTTGAAGCTCATCAAGAGAATGCCAAGAGTGTGCAAAGCAGTAATCAAAGCAAAAGGTGGCTACTTTGAAGAACCTAGAATATAAGACATATTTACAGTTGTTTCACACTTTTTTGTTAAGTATATAATTCCACATGTGTTAATTTATAGTTTTGATGCTTTCAGTGTGAATCTACAATTTTCATAGTCATGAAAATACAGAAAACTCTTTGAATGAGAAGGTGTGTCCAAACTTTTGGTCTGTACTATATATATATATATATATATATATATATATACACACACACATACATATATATATATAGGAGCTTGCAAAGTAACGTATAATATTTTTTGCTAAAAGGAGCATTTAAACTAGATTAACTCAGCCTGTCTCCAATAAGGGCAGTCGTGACCATATTGTCGTCTTGGCACGTACATAGTCTAGGGACCCCCACTACACCCCTACATCAGAGGTATACTAAAATGTAATGAACTCAATAACTCAACAGAAAGAACATTGGGGGGACATTTATTAAGATCAGTGATTTAGATGCCGGTCTTCGTCCCTCCTGCACTGGCAGTGGAAACCCTTAAGTTATGTAGAGGTGGCAGCCTCTACATAACTTAGGCAGACTTTACACTTGTCTAAATCTACGCCAGCTCCCTTCCTGGCACCTAAATAGGCCCCCCCCTTGTGCTGATCCTGGCCAAGTAGACAGAAGAAAGGCTCATTAATGTGCAGTGATAAAGGTCCATATCACAAGTGTAGGATACAACCCAATGAAGTGTCCGCTGCCCGGTTTCCAGGAGATTTTGCACGGTCTAGGCCACGATGTTCAATCCAAGTGAAGACTGCTTCAGGGGATTGGAAGAAATGGTTGGAATTGTTATGGACCGCCCTCAATTTTGAATGATACAGGATGGAGTACTTTAGGCTAAGATCTTTCAGGTTCCGTTTAGCTGTGATGAACTTGGCTCTATCCTTTTGAACCACTGTAGAGAAATCAGGATATACTGAAACCATAGTATTCTGAATAGTGAGGTGACCAATTTCATGTGTTAACCAGAAAACAGTTGTCTCTGTGTCTGTAGTTAAGCAGTTTGGCAATAAAGGTCCTGTGTGCAGCACCATGCGGTCCAGGGTTAGCCAAAATACGGTGCACTCATTCTACAGCAAACGTTGAGGAGAACTTCTGTGGAAATCTGCCAGTCTTGGATGAATGATTTGTGAGGGTGTTTTTATCCTGCACCATGGAGGAAGATGGATCAGGCTGATGTATGAGGACAAAAAGTGTATGTGAAATGAACATGGGTGAGGGAAGGAGAGAGGGACTGATGTGGATCGAAAGAACAAATGGTGAAAATTGTGGATGGGTTTGAAGGTAAACAACAGAAACAATGAAAAGCAGAGCAGTAAACACAATGGGATAGTACTGCAATATACCTGAGGTATGGAAAAGGGTTAATTTCTCTTACCGGTAATTGTATTTTCCAATAGCCTCCACAACGGCACTCTCAGGAGGGTGTCCCCGCCTCCCAGGACAGGAAACAACGTAGAAGCTCAAGTTTAAAAGGCCCCCTCCCATTACCTGCTTCAGTTAATAACAAAGGACTCGTTAGAGATGCATAGAAGTGTATTCAAATTATAACAAAACATCACAATATAATGAAGTACACAAAAAAATTAACGAGTGGGAAAAACCAGTGCCGGTGTGGAGGCTATTGGAAAATCTGGTAACAGTAATTAACCCTTTTCCTTGGCGCTTCCACAATGGCACTCTCAGGAGGAATAACAGACAAATAAACTAAGGATGGGACTACTGCAGATAATACTTTTCTGGCAAAAGATAAATCATAATTTTGGAGAACGTCCAGTTTATAATGTTTAAAAAAGGTATTTGGGTTTGCCCAAGTGGCTGCTCTGCAAATCTCTTCAACTGATGCTGAGGCATTCTTGGCCCAAGAGACTGAAACTGCCCTAGGGGGAATAATTCCCTTTTGTACATAGCAAAACTCAATGGTGTTCCTTAACCATCTTGCTATGGTGCTTTTACTTTCTGCTGAGCCTTTATTACTGCCTTGGAACTGTAGAAAAAGATGATCTGAGTTCCAAAATTCCTTAGAGACTTCCAGGTAAGTTAGAATACAACGCCTGACATCAAGGTTGTGGAATTTCCTTTTTGTATCAGAAGATGGATGTGGACAAAAGGAGGGAAGGGACACTTCCTGTTGTCTATGAAACCTGGAAACAACCTTAGTCAAAAACATAGGGGTATGTCTAAGGATAATACAATCTTCTAAAATCGTAAGGTAAGGTGCTCTACAGGAAAAGGCTTGGATTTCACCTACCCTTCTGGCAGACATGATTGCCAGTAAGAAAACAGTCTTATATGTTAGAAGCTTCAGAGAGATATCCTTAAGGGGTTCAAAGGGAATATCCATCAAGACTTCCAGGACCAGGTTCAGGTCCCAAGGTGGAACAGTGGAGTAGGTAAATAGAAATCACCTTGTTGCCCCTTTTAAAAACAGTTTTATGAGTTGTAGGTCTGCCAGCTTAGCTTCCAGGAAGTTGCTTAAAGCTGATGCCTGCACCTTGAGGGTCCCAGGTCCCTTATCATGTCCAGCCTGTAGAAATTCCAGTATAAGGGGAATGTCAGGAGCTTGATTAAGGCACCATCTATCACCAACAAAAGTTAGGAAGGCTTTCCAGGTTCTCAGATAGATTTTGGAAGTTGTGGTCTTTTTGCCCAGCAAAATGGTAGCAATTAAAGAGTTGTACAAAACTTTTTGTTCTAGAAGGGTTCTTTCAGTTTCCAGGCGGTTAGATGTAGCTGAAGAACATTTGGATGGGAGACCGGACCTTGACGCAAAAGACCAGGATAAGATGGGAGAGACTAGAATTCCCCTGCCGCCAGATCTCAGAGGAGAGGGAACAAGGATCTTTTGGGCCAGAAGGGTGCTATCAGAATTAATTAAGCGTTCTCTTCTATAGCTTTCATTAGAACCCTTGGAATTAGGCTGAAAGGTGGAAAAGCATAGAGAAGTCCCACTGGCCAGGGAGCTGACAGGGCATCTACTATCAAAGGATGATCCTGGACATACAGGGAGCAGAATTTCTCTACTTTCCTGTTTGTCCGAGTCGCAAATAAGTCTATTTCTGGGGTGCCCCATTTTAGAGTTATTTGACTGAAGATCTCCAGGTCTAGAGACCATTCTCCTTCCTTTAAATGTCTTCGACTGAGAAAATCTGCTACCATGTTTTCTTTGCCCTTCAGATGGACTGCCGAGAGGGAGAGTAATTTCCTTTCTGCCCAGCAAACAATCCTTTCCTGACGATTTAAGTAGGCCACATTGGTGGAGTTGTCTGTTAAGATCTTTACATGTTGGCTTCTTATGGATGTCTCCAAATAGAGAAGTACTTTGAACACCGCCATAAACTCTTTGAGATTTGAGGAAGCTAATGCCATATTTGGGCCCCAGGATCCCTGGACTACCTGGTCCTTTGTGTATACTCCCCAACCATGACCACTGGCATCGGTAGTAACGATAACTTGGTCCATAGGGCGCCAGAATACCCCTCTTTGGAGGTTTGTTTTGATTCGCCACCATAAAATGGACAGTCTTACCTTTTGAGGTAGCTTCACTTTTCTGTCTAAGGTGCTTTGGTTTCCATCCCAGGAGTCTAGGAGAAACCTCTGAAGTGGTCTTCAATGATGTTGGGCCTACCTTACTGCCAGGATGGAAGAGGTCAGGTGTCCCAGCAAGGTCATGATGTCTCTTATGGATACCACCCGCGCTCTGCAGAAGAGTTCGACCTTTTGGGAATGTGAGGTTTGTTTCTCTGACGGGAGAAAGGACATTAGCTTTCTGGAATTCAACATGACTCCTAGAAACACTTTTTCCTGACTGGGAACTAGATCTGACTTTTCTAGATTTATTAGCCAACCTAGATACGCAATTAGATCTTTCACTAATTGCACAGGTGCGACTGAAGTTCCTGAAGGGACGGAGCTGCTACCAGGAAATCATCCAAATAGGGCATAATCTGAACCCCCTGAAGATGAAGAAACCCCGTCATTTCTGTCATAATTTTTGAAAATATTCTGGGGGCTGATAATAGCCCGAAAGGAAGGGCCTGGAATTGGAAATGGTGCCTTTCTCCTCTCATGTAGATTGCAATTCTGAGGAATTTCTGATACTTCGGCTGAATAGGAACATGGTAATAGGCGTCGGACAGGTCTAGGGTTACCATAAAACAATCGTGGGTCAGAAGATTTACTGTCGATCTGATGGTTTCCATTTTGACTTTTTTGTAGACCATACAGTATACTTGTTTAATTTCTTTAGGTTTATTATAAACCTATTCCCCTGGAAGAAGCCTATTTGGCAAAACGGCGTTGGGAGGAGGACGCCGCCGTGCCGGCTCATGTACCTATGTTACTTGTGGTCTTCCTTAGGTCTGGGTAACGTATTATGTCTCTTACTGGGTTGGAGTGAATAACAATTTTTGTTCACTCTACCTAATTGGGCAGCTATATTGTGCGCCTTTATCCCTTTGTCTAAATAGGACTCGGTGTCCCACAGAGTTATTTGACAGATTGTTGCCCTGACTCACTACATTATTTCCTTTATATGTAGTTGATACTTATCGTGTTCCCTGCACGGCGACGTCCTCATTCATGTTCTTACCTTCCTGCTCCATACCACCATCTCCATGTGACTTACTATATTGTACATTTGTATGTCTTGGTTTTTATTAATAAAGTATTGTTAGTTATATATTTACGTGTGGACTATATTATTATTAGGTGTTTATGATTGATATCCACACCACGGACAGGGATATCCTGAGCTGTTTTGGTATAGGTGTTTTTTATTATAAACCTGAAGAACTCCTTTGGCTTTTGGACCAGAAAGACAGGGGAATAAAATTCCCCTTCTTTCTGAAGTTCCGGGACAGGAGCAATCACTTGTTTTTGTAGAAGAGTGAAGATCTCTAATTCTAGAGCCTGCTGTTTTTCTACTGGAAGAAAGGGTTTGTTGTAGGTGTAGTGACTTGGCGGGGGAGAGGTGAATTCCAGTTTGTAACCTTCTTTTATGGTATTTAATACCCACTGAGAGCTGGAAATATTTTCCCAAGCTTTGGAAAATTTTCTTAGTCCGCCCCCTGGGGTCATTGTGAAGTTTTGGTGGTTGTTTCAGGATTGAAAAGGAAACCCTTTCCTCTCCCTTTAGGGGGTTGCCATCTACTTGACCCTTCCTTTTTTCTTTGGTCTGTTCTAGATCTCCTATAGTTCCGAAAGGAGCGTCTTTGATGGTAAAATTTTGAATCTGCAGGGAACCCCTTTTTCTTGTCTGATGCCTTGTCCAAGATATCATCAAGGACAGAACCAAATAACCTGTCCCCTTGCACGGAATAGAGCATAACTGGCTTTTTGAACTGGCGTCACCAGTCCAGGATCTGAGCTATATTGCTCTGCGAGTAGCGTTTGAGAGGGCTGAGGATCTAGCAGAAAGTTTTACAAGATCTGCTGAGGCATCAGACAAGAAATCTGTTTCAGAGTAGGGATAGAGGCTAATATATCTTCCCTCAGAGTACCCGCAGCGAGATGTTCTTCTAGTTGAGACAGCCAAACCGAAAGAGACCTAGAAGTACAGGTGACTGCAATGCTTGGCCTTAATATAGCCGTATTTGTTTTCCAAGCTTTCTTGAGAAGACCTTCACACTTCTTATCCACAGGGTCTTTCAAAAGACCCATGTCTTCAAATAGTAAGGAAGATTTTTTAGAAATATGGGCGACTGGGGCAACAATTTTTGGAGTCTTGTCCCATAACGCTGAGTCTTCCTCTGCAAAAAGGTATTTTCTTTTAAAGGAATTTGGCACTGCATTACATTTTTCAGGATCTTTCCACTCTTTCATGATAAGCATTTTTATATTGCTGTGAACAGGAAAGACTCTTCTCTTCCTCTCACCTAGACCCTGTCCATAATGTGGCAGTATATAGGACCCCCAAAGTGCCACTATGGGGAAGGGGGAGAGGAGCATTATGGGAGCATCTATGTGGGGCAGTCTAAAGGGGCATTTTATACTGGCACATTATGGAGGACACTATGGGGATGGGGGAGGAGCACTATATAGGAGTATTTTATACTGGCACAAATTATAGGGGCACTATGGGCACCTAAGCTCAACTAGGGGGCACCAAGTGTTTTTTTTTAGTGGCACCCAGTACAGGTCATTGGAACACATGAGGTCACTTGCTTTACTGGGGGCAATAAGAAAAGGTATTTTTTTTTACTGCCACACATTATAAGGGCGTGTTTTTCTACTGTCACACATTATAAAAAGAATTATTACTACCAGGGGCATTATCATGGGCTTTATTACAACTGGAGGACTATGGGAGCATTATTACTTCAGGGACACAATAGGGCACTGTAGGAGCCCTTTTACTACAAAGTTCACTCTGGCACAGATTTATTACTATTGTTGGGATTTGGGGGAGCACTATTACTCGGGGCACCCTGGCACAGTATCTGCAGTATAGTTTTGTGGAGCACAGCGGCATAGTATTGGGGAGTGGCAGGATGGGGTGTTCAAGAAAGTTGGAGAATGATGGAAAAGTAGAAAACTAAGATGTCTGTCTGTCAAACTCTGCAGGGAGAAGAGATGGCTGAAAGAAATCATCATGAAAGAAATCATCATGGTGGTCTGGTATGAATAGAGAAGATAAAGAAAGAGAACATCTACATCAAAAGAGACGTCACTGAATGTACAAGGTATGTGGCTCTGTATTAGGCTACTTTTACAACTGCGTTGGTGATTCTGGCAGGCTGTTCTAGCAGAGAACAGCCTGCCGGAATTCACCGGATCCGGCACTGCTGGATGCAGAATGCCCACCGGTCCCATTGACTATAATGGGGTCCGGCAGAGATCCGGCCACAATCTGGCAAAAATGCAGAGAATCAGCGGGACACAAACTGCTGCATGCTGTGGTTTGTGTCTATCCGATTCCTTGCATTTTCTGCCGGATCAGGTGGCCGGATCATAATTCCACAGGTGTGAAAGTAGCCTTAACCTGTATGTTTTGCATTGCTGTAATTATTACAGTATTACTAATGTAATGTTAGGACGGAATATGTTAGGTTGCAAATTTGGCATGGAGGCACATTCTTTGCACAGGGGCCCTCTGCTGTCTGTGTCCGCCCCTGAATTGTATGATGGTATCTTTTTGATGCATGATGATATACACTATTAGTGCAAAATATGTATTTCTTCTATATACAATATTTGATCCTAATAGGTATATCTTCTATAGACAACTTCTAGTAGACAACAAGCCTTGTCTCAGAGAGAATTATAAGGAGCATTGTTGTTCCTTACTTGTGATGATGGTCTTTTTGTCCAAAAATTAGAGTTTTGATTGGGGGAGGGGGTTTGTTTTTGTTTAATGTTATTTCTTTGAGTGAGTAGTTAGGGCCTTAGTGTGGTTTATCTATCAGTCTCTATAGCATCAAGAGATATCATAAGATATCATCAAACACATGTTTTCACACCTTTTCTTTTTTTTCCAAATGTTCGAATCCCAGTGTGTCCCTCAAATATGAACTTTTCCACTGTAACCCTGAAGGAAAGAAAACCCCTGAGGAAGCGGAAGCAAAACCTAGGTCGGCCTATGATGTTTTTAGTCTTGTGAGTACATTAAAGCTTTAAACATATCCACGTGTCCAAGGTGCTTCACCATTAGTGCTTTCTCTTCACATTGAAATAGGCGTCTGATTTAGAGGAAAGTGAATCGGCCCCAACACAAATGTGTGGCTGCATCGACTGGTTTTAAGTTGGATTGTGGATGAACTCATCTGTCTCTAGATTAAGGAGCAGCGCGGACTTTATTATTATACTGATGAACAAGGTGTGACTTGGACCCACTTCACTTGAAGTCCTGCATCGCTCGGAATTGCGGTATTTGGGGACTTTTATTATTATTTTATACTGAAGGAAAGAAACATGACAAAGGTAATTAATATTTATATTAATTACTTATAACAAGCAGACTGGTCATTAGTCGTAGATCTGCCATTGTATGATGGTATCTTTTTGATGCATGATGATATACACTATTAGTGCAAAATATGTATTTCTTCTATATACAATATTTGATCCTAATAGGTATATCTTCTATAGACAACTTCCAGTAGACAACAAGCCTTGTCTCAGAGAGAATTATAAGGAGCATTGTTGTTCCTTACTTGTGATGATGGTCTTTTTGTCCAAAAATTAGAGTTTTGATTGGGGGAGGGGGTTTGTTTTTGTTTAATGTTATTTCTTTGAGTGAGTAGTTAGGGCCTTAGTGTGGTTTATCTATCAGTCTCTATAGCATCAAGAGATATCATAAGATATCATCAAACACATGTTTTCACACCTTTTCTTTTTTTTCCAAATGTTCGAATCCCAGTGTGTCCCTCAAATATGAACTTTTCCACTGTAACCCTGAAGGAAAGAAAACCCCTGAGGAAGCGGAAGCAAAACCTAGGTCGGCCTATGATGTTTGTTTTTGTTTGATGTTATTTCTTTGTGTGAGTAGTTAAGGCCTTAGTGTGGTTTACCTATTAGCCTCTATTGCATGTACCAGGAAGATATCATCACACACATGTTATCACACTTATTCTTTTTTCCAGATGTTCGAAGCCCAGTGTATCTCTCAAATATAAACTTTTCCACGGTAAACCTGAAGGAAAGAAACATGACAAATGTAATTCATATTTATATTAATTACTGATAACAAGCAGACTGGACATTAGTCCTAGATCTGCAATTGTATGATGGTATCTTTTTGATGCATGATGATATACACTATTAGTGCAAAATATGTATTTCTTCTATATACAATATTTCATTCTAATAGATATGTCTTCTATTGTCAACTTCTAGTAGACCACACAAGCCTTGTCTCAGAGAGAATTATAGGGAGCATTTTGTTCCTTACTTGTGCTTAT
Source organism: Rhinella marina (assembly GCA_900303285.1). Classification (NCBI taxonomy): domain Eukaryota; kingdom Metazoa; phylum Chordata; class Amphibia; order Anura; family Bufonidae; genus Rhinella; species Rhinella marina. The sequence goes on from ONZH01013632.1 coordinate 24,555, forward strand.
GGTGTTTTTGACCATAAATTAGATTTTTGATTTAGAAAAAAAAATAAAATCTTGAATCAGGATGGGAGGTCCAAGTGGAGTAGGAGGTTGAGGGACGTGCTAGTAATGTGGATGACTCTCAACCAGAGCCTAAGGCCCCATAAAAAGGGCCCCCTTTAAACATAGAGAACAGACAGACAGACAGAAACTCATTTTTACATATATAGGAGACTATAGGTATATTTCATCTATTTCATTTAATGTTTCTGTGTGTCGTTGCAGAGATAAAGTCAATGCAGCTGACAGAAGTTGATTGTTACCTTCCTTTTATCAATCCCCATTGGCTATGGAGTGGGAGGGGGCGTGGCCTGACTGAGTCAGGGGCGTGACTTAGCGAGACCTGGGTACGGGGGTTTTAAGTCCTTCTTTTGAGGGTGGTGTGAATTATAGGTCGATGCCATGGTAATTTATGAGGACACGCAATGGGCAGCAGTGGGAGAAAACATCTTTTATTACTACTGAACGGTCGTAGTTTAAAATTAGTTTATTTCATGTATTGCATTTAATGTTTCTGTGTGTCGTTGCAGAGAGAAAGTCAATGCAGCTAACAGAAGTTGATTTTTACCTTCAATTTTTCAATCCCCATTGCTACGAAGTGGGAGGGGGCGTGACCTGACTGGGGGCGTGGCTTAGCAATACCTGGGGCGGGGTTTTAAGTCCTTCTTTTGAGGGTGGCCTCAATTACAGGTCGATGCCATGGTAATTTATGATGACACGCAATGGGTAGCAGTGGAAGAAAACATCTTTTATTACTACTGAATGGTCTTAGTCTAAAATTAGTCTAAAACATAAGTTATATTTATGGTAACTGGAATACCCCTTTAACAGTGTCATCCACAGCGCTCTGCCCCTTTACAGCAGTGAATAGAAATGGCTGGGTTGTTAGTTAACTGAGCTCCTCAGCTGGCTGCTAATTACCTGGCTGTGTTGTTATGGAAACCTGCCCTCCCTGTGTGTGTATGTGCAGAGAATGGCAGTTGGGGTTTAAAACCAAAGCTCCCAGGCTAATATTGGCCAATGCAGGTCATATTTTGAGAATATCTCGGGAACGGTATGTCCTAGAACCTGGTTTAAAACGTTCCCGGACACCTGATGTACATGTGTGCCGAATTTGGTGAAAATCGGTCCAGTAGTTTGGTTGCGCATAGAGATATATCTCTTAATATTATGAAAATGAGTTTCTGTCCGTCTATCTATCCGTCTGTTCTCTATGCGCAACCAAAATACTGGACCGATTTTCACCAAATTCGGCACACAGGTACATCAGGTGCCCGGGAAGGTTTTAGACCAGGTCTCATCTCTCTAGGAGATATTCCCAAAATATGACCTGCATTAGCCAATATTAGCCTGACAGAATTGGTTTTAAACCCCAACTGCCATTCTCTGCACAGTCACACACAGGGAGAGAAGGTTTCCATAACAACACAGCCAGGTAATTAGCAGCCAGCTGAGGATCTCAGGTAACAATCCAGTCATTTCTATTCAATGCTTTAAAGGGGCAGAGCGTTCTGGATGATACTGTTAAAGGGGTATTCCGGTTACCATAAATATAACTTATGTTTTAGACTAATTTTAGATTATGACCGTTCAGTAGTAAATCTTCCACTGCTACCCATTGCGTGTCCTCATAAATTACCATGGCACCGACCTGTGATTCACACCACTCTCAAAAGAAGGACTTACAACATCTGCTCCAGGTTTCACTAAGCCACACCCCAACTCTGTCAGGCCACGCCCCCTTCCCCCTCCGCAGCCAATGGGGATTGAAAAAATGAAGGTAAAAATAAACCTCTGTCAGCTGCAGGGGTGGGAGGGTGAGTTTCTCTCTGCAACAACACACAGAAACATTAGATGAAATAGACTAATATTAGACTACTACAGTTCAGTAGTAATAAAAGATGTTTTCTTCCACTAAAAGGACTTAAAAGCAACCCCCCCCTAAGGTCCCACTAAACCACGCCCCCAGTCAGGCCACGCCCTCTCCCACTCCGCAGCCAATGGGGATTGAAAAAATGAAAGTAAAAATCAAGTTCTGTCAGCTACAGGAAAGGGTGGGAAGGAGACTTTCTCTCTGCAATGACACACACACAAACATTAAATGAAATAGATGAAATATACCCAGGCAAAGCCGGGTCCCAACTGCCATACACATGGTCACATGTCCCTTATCAGCCAATAGAAGCTCACAGGTCCTTACTCTCTCTCTCCATGGGCACACAGCTATAGACCAGGTTTCTAGAGCAACCAAGCTACTGTATTAGTCAATAGCAGTTCGCAGGTCCTTAAATATTCAGTCATATGATGTGTATCAGCCAAGTTCACATTTAATTTACCAGGTTTCCATAACAACGCAGCCATAAATAGACTGTACCTATACTGGACTGCCATACTGGATGTCAGCATTCTTATAAATTGAAACGCTTTTAAACTAGTCATGCCTTAAAAAGGAAAACTGCTGTTGGACGCAAGACTCCTGCAGCAAAACGCATGGCTGCTGCTCGAGATAATGAAAACTCTCAGCAAACCCAAGCCCGTCTCCATTCTGACAGGGTATGTCACAAACAACAGCGAGCTGCTGAAACTCCCCAGCAGACCCAAGCCCGTCTCCAATCTGACAGGATATCTCACAAAAAACAGCGAGCTGCTGAAACTCCCCAGTAGACCCAAGCCCGTCTCCAATCTGACATGGTATGTCACAAACAACAGCGAGCTGCTGAAACTCCCCAGTAGACCCAAGCCCGTCTCCAATCTGACAGGGTATCTGACAAACAACAGCGAGCTGCTGAAACTCCCCAGCAGGCCCAAGCCCGTCTGCAATCTGACAGGGTATGTCACAAACAACAGCGAGCTGCTGAAACTCCCCAGCAGACCCAAGCCCGTCTCCAATCTGACAGGGTATGGCACAAACAACAGCGAGCTGCTGAAACTCCCCAGCAGACACAAGCCCGTCTCCAGTCTGAAAGGGTATGTCACAAAAAACAGAGAGCTGCTGAAACTCCGCAGCAGACCTAAGCCCGTCTCCAATCTGACAGGGTATGTCACAAACAACAGAGAGCTGCTGAAACTCCAAAACATTGAAATAGATGAAATACACTAATTTTAGACTAAGACCGTACAGTAGTAATAAAAGATGTTTTCTTCCACTGCCACCCATTGCGTGTCCTCATAAATTACCATGGCATCGACCTGTAATTCTGGCTACCCTCAAAAGAAGGACTTAAAACTCCCGCCCAAGGTCTCGCTACGTCACACCCCCAACTCGGTCAGGCCACACCCCCTCCCACTCCACAGCCAATGGAGATTGAAAAATTTAAGGTAAAAATCAACGTCTGTCAGTTGCAGGGGTGGGAGGGAGGATGACTTTCTCTCTGCTATGACACACAGAAACATTAAATGAAATAGATTAAATATACCCGTGTGAAGCAATGTTTTCTTCCACTGCTACCCACTGTGTTTCCTCAAATTACCATGGCATTGACCTATAATTCAGGACCCCCTGAAAAGAAGGACTTAAAAGCACACCCCCCCACAAGGTCCCGGTAAACCACCCCCCCCCGACCCGGTCAGGTCATGCCCCCTCCCACTCCGCAGCCAATGGGGATTGAAAAAATGAAGGTAAAAATCAACTTTGTCTGTCTGTTCTTTATGCGCGACCAAACTACTGGACCGATTTTTAACAAATTCGGCACACAGGTAAATCAGGTGTCCGGTAAGGTTTTAGACCAGGTCTCAGCTCTCAAGGACGTTCCGTTCCTGCAATATTGCCAAAATATGACCTCTATTAGCCAATATTAGTCTGGGAGCCTTTCACTTTAAATCCCAACTGCCATTTTGTCCACATACACCGGTTTCAATAACAACCCAGCCAGGTAATTAGCAGCCAGCTGAGGAGCTCAAGTAAACAACAACCCAGCCATTTCTATTCACTACTTTAAAGGGGCAGAGCACTGTGGATGACACTGTTAAAGGGGTATTCCGGTTACCATAAATACAACTTATGTTTTAGACTAATTTTAGACTAAGACCGTTTAGTAGTGATAAAAGATGTTTTCTTCTACTGCTACCCATTGCGTGTCTTCATAAATTACCATGGCATTGATCTGTAATTGAGGCCACCCCCTAAAGAAGGACTTAAAACCCCCACCCTAGGCCCGGCTAAGCCACGCCCCTGACTTGGTCAGGCCACGCCCCTACCCACTCCGCAGCCAATGGGGATTGAAAAAATGAAGGTAAAAATTAACTTCGGTCAGCTGCAGGGATGGGTGGGAGTTCGACTTTCTCTCTGCAATGACACAAAGAAACATTAAATCAAATAGATGAAAAATACCCGTGCAAAGCAATGTTTTCTTCTACTATAATTGAGGCCACCCCCTAAAGAAGGACTTAAAATCCCTGCCCCAGGTCTCGCTAAGTCACGCCCCCGACTTGGTCAGGCCATGCCCTCTCCCACTCCGCAGCCAACGAGGATTGAAAAATTGAAGGTAAAAATCAACTTCTGTCAGCTGCAGGGTTGGGAGGGAGGATGACTTTCTCTCTGCAATGACATACACAAACATTAAATCAAATAGATTAAATATACCCGTGCAAAGCGATGTTTTCTTCCACTGTTACCCACTGTGTTTCCTCATAAATTACCATGACATTGACCTGTAATTCAGGCCACCCTCAAAAGAAGGACTTAAAAGCACCCTTCCTTCCCCCAAGGTCCTGCTAAACCACGCCCCCACCCGGTCAGGTCACGCCCCCTCCCACTCCACAGCCAATGGGGATTGAAAAAATGAAGGTAAAAATCAACTTCTGTCAGCTGCATTGACTTTCTCTCTGCAACGACACACAGAAACATTAAATGAAATAAATGAAATATACCCAGGCAAAGCCGGGTCCTTCTGCTAGTCTCTTTCTCTTAATAATATAAAAATGAGTTTCTGTCTGTCTGTCTGTTCTCTATGCGCGACCAAACTACTGGACCGATTTTCACCAAATTCGGCACACAGGTACATCAGGTGTCCGGGAAGGTTTTAGACCAGGTCTCATCTCTCTAGGACATACCGTTCCTGAGATATTCCCAAAATATGATCTCCATTAGCCAACATTACAACTGGGAACTTTGGTTTTAAACTCCAACTGCCATTCTCTGCAAAGGCACACACAGGGAGGGCAGGTTTCCATAACAACCAGGTAATTATCAGCAGCTGAGGATCTCATCCATTTCTATTCACTGACACTGTTAAAGGTATTCCGGTTACCATAAATATAACTTATGTTTTTTTCTATTACTACAGTTCAGTAGTAATAAAAGATGTTTTCCTCCACTGCTGCCTATTGCGTGGGCTCATAAATAAGCATGGTATTGACCTTTAATTCAGGCCACCCTAAAAGAAGTACTTAAAACCTCCGCCCCAGGTCTCACTAAGCCACACCCCCTTTCACTCCGCAGCCAACAGAGATTGAAAAAATAAAGGTAAAAATCAACTTCTGTCAGCTGCAGGGATGGGTGGGAGGTTGACTTTCTTTCTGCAACAACACACAGAAACATTAAATAAAATAGATTAAATACACCCATGCGAAGCATCTTGCTAATCCACGCCCCGACTCTGTCAGGTCACGCCCCCTCCCACTCCGCAGCCAACGGGGATTGAAAAAATAAAGGTAAAAATAAACTTCTGTTTGCTGCAGGGGTGGGAGGGTGAATTTCTCTCTGCAACGACACACAAAAATTTTAGATAAAATAGACTAATTATAGACTACAACTGTTCGAATCGTCTTGCTAAGTCACGCCCCCAACTCTGTCAGACCACGCCCCCTCCCACTCTGCAGCCATTCTGCAACAGCACACAGAACCATTAAATGAAATAGATTAAATCACCTATGCAAAGCGCTTTGCTAAGCCACACCCCCAACTCTGTCAGGTCATGCCCCCTCCCACTCCGCAGCCAACAGGGATTGAAAGAATGAAGGGAAAACTTCTGTCAGCTGCAGGGGTGGGAGGGTGAATTTCTCTCTGCAATGACGCACAAAATTTTAGATGAAATAGACTAATTTCAGACTACAACCGTTCGAAGCATCTTGATAATCCACACCCCCAACTCTGCCAGGCCATGCCTCCTCCCACTCCGCAGGCAACGGGGATTGAAAAAAATCAGCTGCAGGGGTGGGAGGGTGAATTTCTCTCTGCAACGACACACGAAAATCATAGATGAAATTGACTAATTTTAGACTACGACCATTCAGTACTAATAAAAGATGTTTTTTTCCACTGCTACCCATTGCGGGTCCCCATAAATTACCATTTCATCGACCTGTAATTCATGCCACTCTGACCTCCGCCCCAGATCTCGAGAAACCACGCTCCGACTCTGTCAGGCCACGCCCCCTCCCACTCCGCAGCCAACGGGGATTGAAAAAATGAAGGTACAAATCAACTTCTGTCAGCTGCAGGGGTGGGAGGGAAGTTGGATTTCTTTCTGCAACAACATACAGAAACATTAAAAGAAATAGATTAAATATACCCGTGCAAAGCAATGTTTTCTTCCACTGTTACCCATGGCGTGTCCTCATAAATTACCATGGCATCGACCTGTAATTCTGGCCACCATCAAAAGAAGGACTTAAAACACCGCCCCAGGTCTTGCAACGTCACGCCCCCGACTCAGTCAGGCCATGACCCCTCCCACTCCGCTGCCAATGGAGATTGAACAATTGAAGGTAAAAATCAACATCTGTCAGCTGCAGGGATGGGAGGGAGGATGACTTTCTCTCTGCAACGACACACAGAAACATTAAATGAAATGGATTAAATATACCCGCGCAAAGCAATGTTTTCTTCCACTGCTACCCATTGTGTTTCCTCAAATTACCATGGCATTAACCTATAATTCAGGCCACCCTGAAATGAAGGACTTAACCCCCCCCCGGTGTCCCATTAAACCACACCCCCTCCCACTCCGCAGCCAATAGGGATTGAAGAAATGAAGGTAAAAATCAATTTCTGTCAGCTGCATTGACTTTCTCTCTGCAACGACACACAGAAACATTAAATAAATAGATGAAATATACCCAGGCGAAGCCGGGTCTTTCTGCTAGTCTCTTATATATGTAAAAATTTGTTTCTGTTTGTCTGTTCTCTATGCGCGACCAAACTACTGGACCGATTTTCATCAAATTTGGCACACAGGTACATCAGGTGTCCGGGAAGGTTTTAGACCTAGGTCTCAGCTCTCTAGGACGTCCCGTTCCTGAGATATTCCCAAAATATGATCTCCATTAGCCAATATTAGCCTGGCAGCCTTTCACTTCAAATTTCAACTGCCATTTTCTCCACATACACACAGGTTTCCATAACAACCCAGCCAGGTAATTAGCAGCCAGCTGAGGAGCTCAGCTAAATAACAGCCCAGCCATTTCTCTTCACTGCTTTAAAGGGGCAGAGCTCTGTGGATGACACTGTTAAAGGGGTATTCCGGTTACCAGAAATATAACTTATGTTTTATACTAATTTTAGACTAAGACCGTTCAGTAGTAATAAAAGATGTTTTCTTCCACTGCTACCCATTGCGTGTCCTCATAAATTACCATGGCATCGACCTGTAATTCAGACCACCCTCAAAAGAAGCACTTAAAACCCCCGCCCCAGGACTCGCTAAGTCACACCCCCGACTCGGTCAGGCCACGCCCCCTCCCACACCGCAGCCAATGGGGATTGAAAAATTGAAGGAAAAAATCAACTTCTGTCATCTGCAGGGGTTGGTGGGAGAGAGGGTGATTTTCTCTTTGCAATGAAACACACAAACATTAAATGAAATAGATTAAATATACCCATGCGAAGCTATGTTTTCTTCGACTGCTACCCACTGTGTTTCCTCATAAATTATCATGGCATTGACCTGTAATTCAGGCCACCCTCAAAAGAAGGACTTAAAAGCACCTCCCCCCAAGGTCCCGCTAAACCATGCCCCCTGCCCGATCAGGTCACGCCCCCTCCGCAGCCAATGGGGATTGAAAAAATGAAGGTAAAAATCAACTTCTGTTAGCTGCATTGACTTTCTCTCTGCAACGACACACACTAACATTAAATGAAATAGATGAAATATACCCAGGCAAAGCCGGGTCCTTGTGCTAGTCTCTCATCTCCTTATATTATAAAAATGAGTTTCTGTCTGTCTGTTCTCTATGCACGACCACACTACTGGACCAATTTTCACCAAATTCGGTACACAGGTACATCAGGTGTCCAGGAAGGTTTTAGACCAGGTCTCAGCTCTCTAGAACGTACCGTTTCAGAGATATTCCCAAAATATGATCTCCATTAGCCAATATTATCCTGGGAGCATTGAACTTCAAATCCCAACTGCCATTTTCTCCACATACA